>UELV01092001.1:0-11442 GCA_900490015.1 Megastigmus stigmatizans
CACACACACACACACACACACACACACACGCCGCCGTAGAATATCCGATTCGACCCCAAGCATTTTGGATTTAGCCGCAGCCATGGCGCGCGCTATTACTGTTATTGACAAAACCAGTATCGGAAAAGAAATCTATTCACGTTCAGGTATAGTGTGTGTAATAATCATAAATACGAAATGGAATTTTATGGAGTTAAGGAGAAAACATTAAATGATGCGTGACTGTTTTGATAAATTATAAATGGGATTTTATTCGAACGATTTTCGTAAGTTTACTCATACTTACCTATGTGACAATAGACATTACTAGTCATTTTAGAAAGTTAGTGATTTAAGATCAAGTATGAGTAATAAGTATAATCTCAATAGATCATATTGCTAAATTGATCTGTAATAGTAGATCTGAAGATAAAGGTTCGAAAACACATAATCAAATCTAATATACTAACAAAATTGGCATATAAAAAGTAATACAGTGCATCATACACAGTGGAAACTTTTATGCTACAATAGCATTATATCGCGTAGCTTAATATGTTTATCGATTCCGCAGATGTATGTGTAAATATATCGCGGAATACGTTACAGTATCATGACTAAATCTCAGCACGTGTGTACACTGTAATCGTCTATACAACACCGACTGCCGCTGCACTCCAATATTATGCGCCTGTAGACTATTTCTTCTGCGCTAAGGGATAAGAAAGAAAATGCGCAAAAGATATATATATATATAAGTGCACAAGAAGCGAATGTGTGCTTTCGTTCCTCGAAATAAGCTTCATACAAAGTAAGATTTACTTTTTCCTTATCGTTCAGGAGTCGCGCGCACAATAATTTTCAGAACTTTTCTCGCACAGCAGCTCTAAGTAGTTCACCGCATATATATATACAAAGAAAGAAGAGGAAGCAGAGGAAGAAGAAGAAGAAGGGAGAAGAAAAAAAAGAGCGGCTGCGTAGTCCCGCGCGGATCCAATGAACATTTTCCTCTCAGCCCGAGCGACGTGCCTCGCACGTGCAGTAAATACACCCCCACCCCTCGTGGCATTATGTATATATATGTGTGTGTATCTGTATATTCACTCACACACACACAGACACACTCACACGCGTCTGTAACAAAGTGCTTGGCAAGCTCTTTAAATATAAAAGAGCGCCCAGAAACTTGATAGACGTACACATATATATGTATAAGGAGGCCGAAAGTTTATCCTAGACTCTCTCTCCCTCTCTCTCTCGTCTTCTCGTCGACGGATGAACTTGCTCTTCTCCAGCGGCGCAGCTCAGCGCGTCGAGAAAATAGAGACGGAGAAGGAGGAGGAGAGATCGCGAGAAACGAGCTTCTCGCACCCAGGCATACACACTAGTCTAAATACTCCATCGCTTATCTCTCGGTGAGAACTCCGAGACTGGCTCTGCACGATTCATCATGAATTTCTATATATATATATATTTTTCTGTGTCGGACGTTGCGGAATAACATCATCGGTGCAGTACGAGTTGACCGGCTGCTCAAACATTTGCGGCTTTCCTTCCTTTGCGCGCCTGTGTTTGACTCGTTTTGATTAGTGTCTGTCTGTCTGTGTGTGTGTGTGTGTGTGTGTGTGTGTGGGTCTTGTGAATGGCCACTTGTCAAAGCCAAGGGCAAACAGCTTGGTATAACGAAGCACCTTTTCCATGTTCCCCCTGCCCGACATTGCCACTTAACTGCGGCTCTTTCTCCTGGGCGTGGTGTCTCCTGGACTGAGCTTCATCCTATTCTCTCTCTCTCTCTCTCTATATCCGCACCGACTTTTCTCGATTTTTCCGATATTGAAAAATTTGCGACATGCCCGAGAACGAGCTTATTCTAAACTTTTTGGCAGACCGAGGATTTTGTCCTGGCCTTCCTTCGATATTGTGGGCGCGACGTTGCGATAAAGTCAATGTTGAAATGACCAAAGCTTATAATCTTGAAAAAAGGGCAAGAGGTTTACATTGTACCATGAAGAATTGTTACATTCTTATTACTTAATTTGTCGCGTTTATTGCGAGTGCAATGCAGCGAGTGCAAAATGGATTATTATCACACCTACGTGCACTGCAACATTCTCGAGCTGCACATATAAACTTTGCTCACAAAGGACGTGCGCAACTCTTGCTGGAGGAGTTACAGCATGACCTCGAGAACTTGTGTGTCATCTCCAGGTGGAAATCATGCGTAAAATATCACGAGAAAAGCTCGGGCTACTTTTTCTTCCTCGCAAATAATAAATCTAAAAGAGAGTTGTTTTTTTTTGTTGCTCTATACCGTGATTTTTATCAACTTTTGAAGAATAATTCGGTTTTGTTGATTGGAAAAGAAATTTGTAGTTCGTATAATGCAAAAATAAGATCAATCTTTTAAGAAGATCGAAGAAAATGTATGCGCCCATAATAAGTATAACATTTACCTTCTGTGGAGTATATAACTATCATTGACAGAATTGATTGAAACACTGCATGAAGCAGCCGTTTATTGTACGTAAAACAAATCGCACACTAGAGCATAGTGATTCTATAAGGGTTAACGATCCTGTGGTGCAGTTGACAAATGACGATCGCAAAGGCTTTACTTACTCCAACGACATTGCTATATAGTAAGATTGCAGGTTTGCCGACGAAAAATTATGTCCGTAGCCCTAATCGACTTGTAGGATATTTCTTTGCAAGGGGACGAAGCGCTTGAAATAATATTCTTAGAATCACTTGCAGCGACTACTTACTTGAAGCCAGTTTGCACTGAATAAAAGTAAAAGTACCGAGCAATTCTTCAGGCAGTATGTGAACTACTGCCCCGGGACATTTCTTGATGCTAATGAATAGTTGAGCTGCGCAAGCGCTTTTTCCGCGGTTATATTCTTTATTCAAATGGTTTAATATCAAAAGAAAGAGTCATATGTTAAATCTTGCTTTCTATTAACTGACTTTTTTTTTCTCTCAATATGCATAGAGAAAAATCTATATCGCATTTTGTTCTGATACACACTTCTACGTGCTGTAGTTTTTTTCACAAATAATAAAAATCTTAATTAAAAAAGTATGTTGCAGACTATGAGGTCGGCGGAATATCATCTTTTTTTATGTTTATTTTTCCATTTATTGTGTTTAAATCATGCTTTTGCGAAATAATTTAGGCAATTGAATTTAAACTCGGGACGGAACTAATTTAAAGCGACAATTATATTAGTTGCGAATTGAATATATTATTTTTCCTGTATGTCATGTTTTGGGGTAGAACAAATGAATGAACTGTCCAACGCTACTTCGTTATAAAAGTGTGAAAAAAAAATATACAATCGTAAACACATTGGAGTGAAAACAAATCTTTTATAGGTAGTATTAATTGTCAAATAATGCGTAACTGTGTATATTACGTTAGTATAAGTTAAACATTAAGAAATATTACTTATTTCGACTGTAATCTACTATAAACTGCCAAAGATTTTTCTATTGGTCTTACAGTCTAATCAATATTCATGGGCAATCAGATTGCCCTTGTTTATAATCACTTGTTTCAGTCCCTGAGGAGGAGCCGGATCATTTTTGGTTGGTGGGGGGCGGTCAGATTGTCCTTTACTAATAAATGTTTTTTCAGGTTTAAATATAAGTTTATTTGAGATTCTACGGGGGTGATTATAAATAAGGGCAATCTGATTGCCCATGAATATTGATTAGACTGTAAGACCAATAGAAAAATCTTTGTCAGTTTTTAGTATAAGTTAACCTACTTTTTTTCCATTTTCCACTATGACATTATAACGGACATCTTAATTTTCCCGACTGAATCAACAATCCACGATAAACCGAATTTTTCTTTTTTCACATTTGTCTCAAGAGATGTACGAGTACACATGTCTTGTATACGTGTAGGGGAATTTTTTAAAAAAAAGCTCACGATTCCCGTCGCGCTATTAATCTTCCCTCGTAATATGTTTGCTCGTGCGAAGGTTACCACCACAGGGCTGGTGGTGTTTGCTGAAACGGTAGTGATATCGTGTAGATATGCGATGGGGGAGGCAAAGTGGTGTGTTAGGTCTTGGATCGAGTTAAACGAATCGCCGTTGATACAATTAATGAGCGTTGATGAGACGTTGATGGTTTATGATAATGATTATTGGATTAGGTCGCTCAACGCGATGGGAGTAGCGGTATAGCGCGGGAGGGTTTGCATCGTGACCGCTTTTAATCAAGGATTTAATCAGCGAAATGGCTGTGCACAGAGTTTGATAAAGATGGTCTTATTATCATTATTTCGAGAATAGAAGGGTTGAACACCGCGGCGGCGGTGTGTAACTCGTAAAATTGTTTTGGTATTAATGTATTATATGTATACGTATAGGACTGGTTGTGACTAATTTTGTGTTTATACGGTTTCATGTCTACTCGTATATTAGGTCACCGCGATGATAGAATCAGATTATGGCCACCGTATAGTTATCAATGTTTAGAGTGTGTGAATTCTCGCAGCGGATTAGATTTGTACGTGTTCTAGGTCAATTACGATGGGGGTTCGGAACTATACAGCGCACTATACAATTTTCAGCTGCAGCAGGCGAATTCTTGGCTAATTTGAAACGATGGAGAACCGATAGGTTATAATTTCAATAAATTTCTATGCACGTACAAGTTGATTTCGTACGCAATAAAATGTAACTATATTCCAAGTCGTTTATAAAGTGTTAATGTCACTTGTAAATCTTATAAAGATTCTTTGTCGATGAATAGCATTATAAAACATCACGATGTATTCGGGAATACGTATTGCATCCATAATAACTTATTACTCCGCTCGTTAATTTCCATTTAGCATTTTTATCCTGTGTATAAGGTCAACTCTGTACACGAACCCTCCATTAGTTTTGTTTAGTCCTCTCCCCCATTAAATTGAAAGCCCATCAAGCTCGCGCTTTAATTAAAAACGAACTGTTCGAGGAGCGCGAAATTTCCTCGCATCGGCAAACATCATAAACCGGTAATACTTTTAATTCGAGCTGAAAAGACGCGTATAACAAGAGAGAACGAGCGCGAGTAGGGCCTGAAAGAAACCTTGAAGCTATATAGAGCAACTTCCTCTCTCTCTCTCTCTCCCTCACTCTCACTGCACGCGCCCAGATTTTCCCCTCGAAATCTTCATTAGCCAGTTTTTCCGTGTCCTCCATTGTGCGTTACAAGTGCAAGCAACGGTGCTTGAAACAAAAAAGCAACTGTGTAGGGAAGGATGGAGAAGAAAACACACACACATGTGCGCAGCAGCTGGTACACTTAATTACCACAGAGAGACGTCACTTTCCGAGAATTACACGCGTTCTGCACATTGTATACACAGATATATATGTATCGCTAGGGTTCTTTTATTAGGCGACATCACTGTAATTAGGACACACCCTAAGGCGAGCTCGCGAGTTTTACTCGTGCGCCTGAAATACACACCTATAGGAAATATGTGTAGGTATACAATACGTGCATCTGCAGTCCACCTTATAAGCACCTTGGCTGTGTACAAAAGTATATATATACGCGTACAGGTTGTATAGCGCTATTTCCTGCAAGAACTATGATTCATAGCTATATACATGTATATGGATTGGGAATGCGTGAAACAAATACGGCTAGAATCGAAACGTGTCAAAGTTTGAAGATTACTTACTTGTAGAAATTTAAAAAAAAAACTATACTGATTTCGTGCATGGTTTATTTTTTGAACAATATTTAATATCACGGTTGCAATACCCATTTCGCTGTTACACTGCAGCGCACTTTTTTACTGCCACAATTCACAAAGTTTCAGTACATTTCATAAAGGGAATGCCAGCACATGCCTGCACATATACAGTTGTTTCATTACATTCCTGCACACAAGTTGACCGGCCGAGCCACATATATATATATATATAATACGCATGTGTCATGGGCAGAGGCATGAACCAGACGCATTGTTGAAGTGGGATTAAGGTAAGCCAAGGCAGCCATGCAATTATCCGCTGTATGTGTGTGTGCCGCGACTATTCCTGCGCCTAGTTTTCAAATTGAATCTTCTGGGTGACTCCAGGTTGGATGGGGGCATGTCTGGCTTTAATTTTGCCGAACTCCTGTAAGTACCAGAAATTAGCACACGCTCGCGGCTCAGCTTTATGGCCTCGTGCGTGTCTGTGGTTCGTGTAATCAAATTACCTCCCGTTTACATCGTCAAATGTCCGCCCGGAGCGATGTTTATTTACCGCGGAAAATGGGGAGCCATGCGTGGACAAACATATACGCAGCGATGATTAATCTTTTTTTGTTTAATCTTGCAATAGCATCACTCATTTTAAATATCTGCATGCTGGAGCTGCTGCTTTCGGTTTCAGACGGAATCGTTAATTCAGATTGCATACAGAATCCGGGTGAGAAATGTATATATCGATGCTGGATGCTTCAATGGGCTTTAGACGATCGAAGCTTGTCAACTTACATTTCAAATAGTTTAAAATATTTCTTGACTAATTAATTGAAACTATAGTATTTTAAGTATCATTAGACATAACGAATTAACCATATTACTCATTAAATCCATTCTCCGGGTCGGTAGACTTTCTTTTCAAAGTTCAACCGCAGTCCAAGCTTTCCGGCAATAGAGCCGAGTTTTTTCTTTCGCCTCCATCCAAATATCCTCCACGATTACTCCGCTAAATTAAAGGCGTAATTACGCTATCCGATACTCCCCCTTCCCGCCGCCGCGGACGAGGAGCATATCCCCCGTCGCTATATCCCCCTGGTATCGGACACCGACGAAATTCCGATAATTATGTAACGCTCGAGAAACGGGAGGGGGAAAAAAAGGAAGGGGGGCAAAGCTTTGGCTGCGGCACACGGCCTAATGTGCATGGAAGCTTTTACGAGAAAATGAGCTCTTACGACACGGCAGTTTCTTCGTATATATATCTGATGCATACTGCGACCGAGGTGCATATACATATACACCGCGGCGCATATAGGACGCATTAGCGTAATGCGTCCCAACGATAAAACTTAACCGCACCGATTTTAGATGCACCCCCAGTCACGTAAGGAAAATGAAAGACAAAAAGAGAGTGTACATAATATAGCGCATGATGCTTAATATATATATACGATTCGCTTTG
Organism: Megastigmus stigmatizans; assembly: GCA_900490015.1. NCBI lineage: Eukaryota > Metazoa > Arthropoda > Insecta > Hymenoptera > Megastigmidae > Megastigmus > Megastigmus stigmatizans. Next base: position 7,143 of record UELV01092001.1, read on the forward strand.
TGTATATGCGAATATCGCCAATCAAAGGCGTGCATCTCAATAGTTGATGTATGCACTTGAGCTCGTTCGACCGCTCTCCTCTCTCGCTCTCTATCTCTGGCGATGCCTCGAGAGAAGAAATAAAAGAGAAGGCGGGGGAAAGAGAAGCAAGAATTTACAGGGCACCCTTTCTTTCTCTCTCTCTCTCTATGCCTTATTTATCTGAGGAATTCGCTTTTTTACGAGCGTTGCGCGGAAGTGCGAAACGACCATCGCTGGGGAGAACTCCACTGCACTTTCCATTCATCCACTTGGACTTGAAGAGCAATAAACAAGGACCGCAGCTACCAGAGCGAGAGATAGAGAGAGAGAGAGAGAGAGAGAGAGAGAGAGAGAGAGAGAGAGAGAGAGAGAGACGAGTGTTGGAAGCGCCGCCACCGCGCTCGAGGGTATAAAAAAAAGACGGAAACTACAAGAAAAACGAGGGAAAAAAAGTGGGATGGAGAAACAATTGTGAGCCCGGACAAATGGCACGAGGAAGAGAGGAAATAATTGATTTCGGCGCACGCTCGTTATTATATGTACGACTCCGTGCCAGTATGCGAAATTTCGCGAGGAGTTTATTCCACAGTTCCGGCTTTTTGTTTTTATAATTAAAAGGGACAGCTTGGAATGTAGTGAGGTAAAGGATACAAATTTTAAAATTGCAATTATGTCGTAATGGGCGTAATAAAATTAATTTTTCAGTATGAGGGTGTTTGAATTATCCATTATTTCAAGGGATGCTTTATTAGTTGATTCTTGGCCTTTCAAATGCAATTCCATACAATGTGCTACTAATATTTTTTAAACATAAGTTATATTGATTATAAATCATACCTATTATTCAGTATATTTATTTTCAATTAGTTAAATTTATTTTTAATAAAAAATAGGAATAAAATCATTTTCCAAAATTTGGTTTTGTTAAGCAACTCATACTACAGTATATATAAGCATATATAATCATCTTCTTTATATGAGCTATAATCTTGACGTATTTTAGTAAGTTATATCACTTCATTTTGGTCTTTTGATCGCAGAAATCCATTTTAGTAAAAGAGTAAAGAGCGTTTAGGGCATATAATAGGAATATGAGGTTAAATTGAAAAAAAAAGGAGAAGACAGAAAGGAATATATTAAAGTTATAGAAAAGCCTAATAAAGGCGGGTATATTAAATCGTAAAGAAGTATAATATTTAAGGAGATATATAGCTCGAGTGGCTAATATTAAAATATCCACCAGCACATTGTAATAAAAAGGTAAACTATCGCGCTGCTCTATAGAGATTCAAAGAGAGAAAGAGCGGCGGGCGACTAAAGCAAGGCAGAAAGAGAGAGAAAGCGTGAATGGATTCAGGCTTGCCACGGGTCACTGCTTTAATCTTCGCGATTCATCCCTGTCGGGAAATTTTCGCAATTGTTTGGGAAAATGCGAGTTTTTCCGCTCGCTGATCTTGACTTTTCAATGGGGGAGTCAAACGTAGCGTTATATCAAAGCTATACCGCGAGAAAAAAAAGAAGAATGGATGTATCCAATTCACCAAAAACGCTCCGCTTTTTCAAACAATGATAATTGAACTATGCGATTCCATTTGCCGACAGCCACTGCCAGCATCATAATATCACACACTGATTTTCAATATATATATATAAAAATAATAGATGTTTGTACATAAATTTTAGATACTCTTACTGACAGATTATTAGAATTGTATATATACATATTTATTTCCTTTTCAAACTGAAACGCATGAAAACGCGCTCACTGATTTGAATTTAATGATTCAACGAGCTCCACCTATATTCAAATAATGTACAAAAGCTCGAGCGCTATACATAATTGTCTTTAAAAGTAATAATGTCGGGGAAGGCCGAAAAATGAATAAAATAATGCTTGATCACGAAGAAAGCACATATGTATAGGAGCCGCCACCCAGTATATAATTATACGATTCCCGGTAAAAAATTCAATTCGTATATCGCGCGATTCGATCAAAATTAGCTGCTTTATGGGATGAAATCGCACATATAAAAATGCATAATTTATGTATGCAAATTGTAAATCCATTCTACATACATCAAGAGCCCACTCGACTGTATACTGCACTACATAGCAAATCTTGTTGGTCGGCGAACACGGAGAAACGCAATTTTTCAAAACATCTTGTGCAGCGCGCTCACGTTTCTAATCACGAGCTCGCAACGAAAGAAGCTGACTCGAACGAGCTTCTCAAGCGCCGATGAAATTATATATATATATATATCTTCCTACAAAAAATGGAGAAACTTTTATCATCCCGAGTTACAGTATAACAGGAAGGAGAAAAAATTATCCGCAAAATCTCAGCCTCGCGTGATATTTCGCTCACGTACGAACTGAACACTTATCACTCTCGTATCACTTGAGCAGTCATATAAGCATCATCCAGCAGTAACACAACAATTACACGGAAAAAGAAAACACATTATTCCCAAGCGTGTATATATACACTCGATCTCGCCCTTTACCTACATAATCATAGCGGTTCGACCTTCTCTCTCGCACTCTTAGCCTATATACTATACTAGCGACTGTTATCTTCTCGACGTATGGCCTATAATAACAAGTAGATGTCAGAGCCGAAGATAAATAGTGGGCCTGTCTCGAACTTTTTGTCGTAAAGCTGTGCTCGATATATACGCGCGTCTCTCAAGAACCCGAAAGCTGCGCTTATATACCCCGACGCGCACAGCCTGGTACCCGTTCCGACTTCCGCGTTATCCGATGTGACTCTCGTGTGAGTAGACGACTCGACTCTATTTCTGCTACTCTATACTCTATTGACAGGCTCGAATGCCTATAGGTATAATGTACACCTATACACATACATGGCCGATCTGTTTCTGTAATCTCTCTTGACGTGGCATAAGGGTCGCGATGTATTTACGGCCCTATAGCGCTGATGAGTTTATGTATAGCTCCTTAAGCAACTGCGTCTTTGCTTTAGAGATTGGAAAAGCCCGCGTTATGGGTGTCATAATAGGTGGGACTTGATGGCGCTGTAGGAGAAAACGGGTTTACGGCTGCGTGCACGAGTTTCTAAATGCAGAAGCAGCAGCGTGATGAATAAAGAGAGACGGATGCGATATGGATTGTTTCGAAGACTTGGACGGAACTTGATTAGAGATTGCGTTGTTTTAATGCGTATATGGTTGCGAGATGTGCTGCGGCAGTTAGATTATTATGAAAAAAACAAAATTATGTTATTGAATAATACGAAGGTCGAGTATAGGCGAGCTCGATTAGATAGCGCACTATTACTTCCCCCCCAGTAGATAAGAACCTCGTCCGGTCGGACGAGCGTTGCCCGATTGATTTATTCGAACCTTTCCGTGAATTATAGCGAGGTCCATCTTATATTTAATTAAATTTTTAACGAGTTTTTTTGGCTCGATAATAAAGGGATTGTTCACCTATTATAATATATTTTTTCCACTATATCACTTTGTATTGATTTATTAAGTTTTAATTTTTGACGTTATATATACGTAGAACAATTGCGTACGAAAGTTTCACACTAAAACGTGCCTATACGCTGAGACCAGAAATTAGGAACACTCAGCTGTTTCAAACGAGTTATTATACTGCTTATTTTTAATATACACTTTGTTGCAATTACTTTTTAATTTATTTCATACTTTTTTTTTCTCTATCCTTTCTAATTTTCCTTAATAAAGCATGATTATAAATAATTAATTAACTGAGTTGAAGTATAAAAAAGCATCATGATGGTTATTAACCATTTGATTCTAATAAAGTTTAATGTGGGTACGTTTATAGTAGAAGCATTTATCCGCTTCTGGAATCCTATAAAAAAACTAGAATTCTATTTGTAATTTTCCACGCAATGATTGAAAGCAAGATCGATATTTGACTATTTGGATAAGCTTTTGTATATATGTACAGTGAAATGTTTTAGTACCATGCCTATCAGCATTGAAGGGTTACGGATTTAAACTGTTATTCTAGTTCGATCGAGTAAACTTCAGCAATGTGACAAGTATATTTACTCAGCTTTAATCGACTTTATTAAGTGAAACAAAAGAAATTGGAGTACAGGCCCGAGCTTAAAAAATTCTAATAGGATATAATTATTGCTAAATTTGAAGAGATGAAATTTAAATAATGATTTAAAGTTGTAGGCGTGATTTGTACATATGTGTGCACAGCAAAAGCTTATCAAGTTTTATGAAAGATTTTATAGGTGTTTTTCACCTGAGGAAGCAACATAAAATATAA
>UELV01092004.1:2035-17863 GCA_900490015.1 Megastigmus stigmatizans
CCTTTAGCCTCCTTTCTATACTCCCTTTTTTTATCTCCCTCGCTTATATGCATCCGATCGGCTTGCAGCCTGTCTCTCTCTCTCTCTCTCTCTCTCTCTCTCTCTCTCTCTCTCTCTCTCTCGCTCTTCTTCCTTCCTCCTTCGCCTCCCTCCCGCCACTCCCGTGAAGCAAGCGCTATCTTCGTCGATATATCTTTTTTTAATATCATGCCTTAATTTTATCGTCTCTCCTTGAAAAAATGTAACAAAAGCAAAAGATCGGAGATAGAGAGAGAGAGAGAGAGAGAGAGAGAGAGAGAGAGAGAGAGGAGAAGCAACGAGTGCCTAAGAAATATTCGAGTTCAGGCATACCGCCGCATACGCAGCCTTAATAAAGCTGCGCATATTCTTCAGTGTTTCTCTTTGCGGAGTGAATAGATATTATGCCTGTCGGTAGTGTATTTTCTGTAATTGGCATACACTTTAGAAATAGAGTACACTTTAATATTGATTATCTGTAGCGAATGTATCGTTAAATAAGATGTTTAACGTCCATAAGTAGTAACAGGTAGCTCAAAAATGAACTGACGCGTACGTAGTGTGATTGATGAAACTATGTAGCATGCTACTAGATAATTTATTAAATAGTTATCTTATGATCGTAATAATATTATTTTTATAGCCTCAGATTATAAGTCTCTTATGAATTTTGATGATTCAATAAACCAATAAATTTGTTAAGTTCTTGCTGAATATTTCAATATACTACTGCAAACCGAACATTTAAAATAATAATTGTCATAAGCTACAGGTTTGATTCGCACTTCATTTAATTTGCACGTTAACTTCATCGACATGAAAATATTTCAATGCATTAATCTGACCTGTAAAAGCGCAACAAAAAGCTGCAAATATATTCAGTGAAAACATGTTTCAGCTTGCACCTTGCCAACACAAATCATTCATCGCGTATACAATTTTTTAGTTGGTCTACAGTTTCACTTCACTCAACAAGTCTGCATCAGCCAGCAGAAGAAAAAGAAAAAACAACATCACGAACAATCTTAAAATTCAAAGCAAAAAAAAAATCGCTATACGCTCGAGAGCTGCAGTGCCAGCCAAATCGATCTCACTGATTTTTTTGCGAGATATCAATCTTCAAGTGGTCCTTTAGTACCTCAAGGTAAATAATGAGAAAGAAGAAAAAGAAGAAGCAGTAGCGTGCAAATAAGTCCATTGCGGCGCTCCCGGGAGCAAAGAATGATGCTGCCGCGAAGTCCGGTTTTCTCGTTCGGCTGCAGCAGCAGCAGTGAATATCGCATGGGTCGCTCGTAAATCGAGTCCGGGTGAGATTTGGCCTGATGACCCTCCCGAGCGATAAAAGGGCGGGAAGTTCATTTAACGGGCCATAAAGGCAAGTTGGCCTCGCGTTCGCCACAAGCAAGCGCGCGCCTATATATATATATATATATATATACTACGGGGAGGCAGTAGCTTCGTTTTCTCAGCTGCGCGCGCGCGCGAGTGCGGCACCTTTAGGTGTCTTTAAGTCCTTCTTCTCTCTCGTCTTCTTCTTTCGTACAAAGTGCATGGAGCCAAGAGGGAGAGAGCATGCGAATTTGCGGGAGATCAAGTGACTTTTCGTGCACCGCGGCGGTTCTCTCTCTCTTTCTCTCTCGTCCGATGGAGCCGTCCTCCTCGTGTCTGGCACTATCGACGATCGCAGCTCTCACTCTTGGGGGATCGTCAGTCGGCTTATCTACCGCCCGAGAGTTAGCCTCAGTCAACCGCCTTGCTTGTAGGCGCCCCCTTTCACGGAAAAAGCCAGCAGTCTTATACTCATTCGACTTATATGCTGCTGTTTGCTGCCCGAAGATTCGCTTAATAGTCTCGTCTCATTGACCTGTGTTTACTTATTCCGCGGATATCGTCGGATGGAATTTTAATACTTACTTTCGTAAATAATCGACAGCTACCTAGATCTGAATAGTAGCGAGCTTATTTGACTTGCATCAATTGGACATTGCCATCGATAACCCCATCGATGGGGTCATATATACAGAAAACTATATAGTACAGAACCTACTTGTCAACCACTTAGTGCATAAGGACGTAGATAAGTGATTCATGTCGTGAAAAACTATAAATATAGCATCTATAACAAACGTTTTCTAAAATGCCAAAATAAGTATAAATTCTTAAATATTTCAGTATGATGAAATATTTTCATTCTAAAGTACTTATTTTTTCTTGGTTTGCTAAGTTAACTAGAATCTATAATAGCAAATTCTCACATTTTAACGAGTAGGCTGTCATAAAATGATATTTTCCGGTGAAAAAAATGACATTGGCATCCTTCCTTTTAAAAATTTGAGCTTACCTAAACCTAACATTATCCTTGCTTCATAAAGAAAATCTTCCGTATGAAAAAAACAATAAACAGCCTTAATTGTATTGCATCCACGAAACGAACATAATTTACATGGATTTCAATGTAATTCTAGAGCATTAGCAAGTTCCAATATACCTTATCAAAAGCAAACTCTATAAGTGAATCAATCGTTATTCTCCGAAACATTACATCGAAGATCTCCGCAGCTACGGGAAAGCAAGAAAAAGTAGATCGATACCGCGCAATGCATATATAATTGAGATGCGCGCTTTGAGCGGCACCAAAGAGAGAATCTTTTGCAGATATCGCTCTCCTTTCGCGTGGAATTTAGCTCACACACCACGGTCTCTCACTCCTTTGTTTCCGCAGCTGCCAATATTCCCAAGATTCGCCCGATACTTTGTGATCCTCCTCAATATCTCTTCTCAGGGCATATTTCGCGTCGGTATATATATAAAATCGGTCTCGCGCGCACCTACAGTCATCGGGGCCATCAGGAGGCTCTTAAAACCGTCCAGCGCGCATATAACATCCCCCAAAGTATTTCGCAGTGCCGCGGTAGGAGAGCTGACTAGTCGAGCGCATCGAGGGGTGACGAAGCCAGTCGGACGAAGAGTCTCTCTCCTTTCTCTCTGTGCGCAGCAGCTTCAACGCTACTATGGGAATCCTTAAGAGAGGCAGCCGCGATTAAGGAAGTGGCGAGTGGCTAAGGAAGAGTAAGAGGCATCGGTCAGGCATCGGCTGGCCGGAAAATCGATAGGCAGTTCCGATCCGTGTCCACTGGGCGGAAAATCGAGAAGCGTTTATTCACCGACGCGCCAGGGTAGCAGCAGCTCTCTCCCTTTCTCTTGGACTTTTGTTTCCCGGAGACTGCCTCGACCAAATGCCTCGAGGTCCACGAGCGTAACGGAGAATGGCATTTGCAAATCGCCGCTACAGGGAAAGAAGACCAAGCCAGAGGAATAAGAAGAGGATCGTGTGGGCTCCTCCGCGTCTTCTCTCTTCCATATCGAAAAACTCCTACTTAGAATTTTACGAGCGACAAATCGACCGGCCGACACGTTCCTCGTTCGACAGCAGCAGCAGCTGAGCCCTGGGAGTCGAGAGTTGCTGGTTACGCCACCTAAACCCCAATGCGGAAGTGTACGTGTAATTCGCGTTGGATAGGAGAGCAAGATGCTGCTGCTCGAAAGGGGATGCATGCGTGACCTATGGGGAAGCTGGGCGCCATTAGCAGGCCTTCTTCCACCCTATAAACACTTGCAATATAGCGGCTCTCTTACGCGCGACTTTGACTTTCAGATGCAGCAGCCAGTTCTTCGCGCTTCTTTTTACGAGAGAGGCGCCCCTGGGAATCGCGCTTAATCATTCGCTCGCAGCTCGCCACCGAGTAATTATGCGGGACCGCGAGAGCGTCATATACTGCGTGCACTTGGTCGGACCGCGCGCCGATGTAGGAAGCGGCTAGTCTTATACGCGCGTCGTGCGTTTACTGCCCTCCCCCCCCCCTCTGCTTTGCACCTTTATAAATATTTATCCAACACCTGTCTCTGACTGTTATTAGTTGACGGATATGACTTGGCGAGCGGCACGTCCAGTAGCCAGGTTTTTCGACGCGTAACTTTTGCCTTTCTCGGGCGGAAGCTGACAGCGCTCAAACTGCAAAGGCATTATATTTTATTTTGCTTCGTTGCAGCATTTTTTTTGCCGCTACACTTACTCCTATTGCTCGTGCGATGCGTGGTGAGCGCGCCATGGCTTTCGTTGTGCGAAGCGGTATTGTGTTTAGCGTTAATGGTTTTTATGCATTATTACGTGATTGTTATGAGATGAAATTTGAGATTTGTTTTATTTTAGATCCAGGCTGAGTTTACGTGCGTGTGGTGTATAATTATTTTAACTCATTATTGTTATTTAGATTAGAGAGTAAATATACTATAACTTTAAGTGTTGCCGTATTTCTGCACCCCTCTTGATGATATTTTTTCGACAATTTACCTTTGAATATAATTCACTGTTGATACCTCTGCAACGTCACCCTTAAAAAGTTTATCTTTTGCGAAGTTAGATACATAACAAAAGAAACATACATGTATAATATAAAAAAAAAGATAAAATTGATAAACAAGATAGTTTAAAAATGCTGCTAATCACACCCACCTAATATTTGACAAAACAATCAATTGGAAATGTTTACTTATTTATTGAAACGTAATATCTAGAAATACTAGCGAATGATTAAAGGAGCTTATTAGACTATTTATTTTCGAACGCATGAAAACTGTCAGCTCGTCGTGTTATAGTAGAGAAGGCACTTGCAGCAGCAGCAGCAGCAGCTCTCGCCTCGTTCGTGTTTATAATTCGTGGACTGCGCGCGCGAGTGTAGGTTGACGTAACTGCGCCAACGCGAGCTCGAACGCGAGGGTGTTTGCGGTGCGGCGCAACCGTTTCCATCGTTCGCCGGTCCTCGGCCGACACTGATTGCCAATCAATATGCCCATCTCGCCCGAATCTAATTCAGCGACAGTGTTGATCAATCGGAACGTACTGTGTCCGATGAGAGAGATAGAGAGAGAGCATCCCGCTCCTCTTCCCTGCTGCTGCCCATCCGTCCGCAATACAATCGCTTATACAATGCTCTATACGACCTAAAGATGCACTAACTGTCTAACAGGGAGGCATGGTAACAGTGTCTCTGCTCAATCTGTGGGGAGGAAAACGTTTTTGACGATTGCTCACTGATGCCTATGTTGCTTTTTGAGTATTGTTGCGTTTTGTCTGATGTTTTGAGAGAATATCGAAAAAAGTGAAGCCTTGAAGAATTTGTTTTATGAAAGAGTTTGAAAAAACAAAAACACCGGTATGTTAAGAAAACACAGTTGAATCACAAAAAAAAATTAAAAATAAATTAGAGTTTTAACTTTTGAAAAATAATAAAAATAAAATAATGAAATATGTTGTTTTACAAGGTAAACAATGAACACTTATAAATACGCAAAAAAAAAAGAAACGATGAAATACCTATAGATAATAGAAATAAATATTTTTAATATTATATATAAGAAAATACTTGCAAAAACGGGACTTGAAAGATAATATAATTACAAGATTATTTATTAAAAGTCATCAACAACATTTCTGCCTCTTATTATGCAAAAACCGAATAAGTTAAATAATTGCTTGTAATAGAAAAATGTAAAACGAAAAATAATAGAATTATGCACTACATTTTGATCGCTATGATTGCTACTTTATTATTAAGTCGTGCAACACATTAATTTTTTAACGAGAACAAATGTAATAAGGTAAAATTTTATTTTGTCACCAGAAGTTCATGTCACAACATAAAACATGTATTTCATGTCGAAAGTTTACAAGCTACTCATCTTTCAATTAATAATTTTTCAGCGTGTAAGTAATTTATATATATATTATAACACAAAACATTATTTATACGTATCCAAATAAATATAAACGGAGAAAGAAAGTTAATAGGTTTATTAATCGTATAATCAATATGCATTTCCTACATTTAACAAAACTACAGAAAAATAAAACTAAGTAATATTTTCTTGTGATGTTAAATTCAGTAAATATTTGTTTTTATTTTTTGTTTAGCTTGATAATGAATATAATAGAATATCTTTAATAAGAATAAGCTAATCGATATTGCTTTATAATAGGTTTTGAGCAAAAATGAGGAAAGCTCCATGAAAATCTTAAGAGTAAGAGACCACGTCTTTCATTTAAGCCCTTCGAAACGTGATGTATTCAAAAACGTATCTATCTGGACTTTGGATTCAAAAGGATTAAAATATGAGGTACATTTTTATTGTATTTAATAACTTACGTATAGTAGTTGATATATTATGTGCTGTGTAATAATATATGTATAATATCTTTTTATATAGATATATAATATATATTTTACACAAATAAATGTCAAAAATCAAAATAAAACTTATGCTTCAAATGTATCTGTCTGGAAATAAACTTATTATAGTTATATCAAAAGTAAAAATATTTAATTTTCATATTAAATGTTTAATATTAAAAGATCTTCCTCTCGCATATGATATATAATAATTTATTGATTTTTTCTTTTGAAATAGCTGTTATGTTATTACAGGGTCATTCAAGCAAATATGATGTCATTTGTCAAGATGTAACAAAAGGAGCTACATTTCTACCAAATACTAACTGTCCTTGTAAAGGAAAATGTAGTGGTGTTTGTTTCGTAAGTACAAACTAGAATAACAACATTAATTTTAAAATTTTTCAAAAATTATTTTTTAAATTGTCTTGGCAAGTTACATTTTTTTTCAGTGATTGCAATTTTTACCCGATACAATATATCTTATGTAAATAAAATATAACGTTCCACATACCATGAATTTATAAAAAAAAAACTGTTTGATTAAATAGTTAGGCGTTTTTGGAACTACTGAAAAGCATAACTTTCTTAACTTACATCACCATATCATAAATCGAAGAAAACGCAAAACTAATGAAAGTGATAATTCATATCGTGAATCAAATTTTGATCGTGATCATGCAACAGAAAAGTTTTCTAATAATGGTATGCTCATTTATCTATTTTATTTTTAATCTTTGTTTTTATAACTAGTGTAATTATAAAACTTTTTTGTACATTAACAGTTGATCTTGGTACATTTTATAAAAATAAAACTTACAGGGTAAGGAAGAGTTTAGATCTAACTATAGATGTACTTTATCCGAAATTACTTATTGTTGTAGATTTTACATTGTTCACGTAAGTTTGATCATAATATCTTAAACAAAATACTAATTTTAAAATTAGTCTTTAATCAAGTGAAATAATATTATAGAAAATTGAAGAAAAATATTCGTTTAGTTGAACAGTATGTGAATATTTTCTGGAACGCTGTTGACCAACGTTATGTTGAAATCAATGAACCACAAATTAATTTAAAAATTGTTGGTCTTATTATAGAAACGGTAAATATATGGCATTACATTGTACGATCAATCGCATACAATATATATTTAGCACAATTATTAAAAATTAATACTTTTACGATTTACTTGTATATACAGGAACAAAATGTATTACCTTTTTTCGCAAATAAAGCTTATGGGAATAAATCTCAATATCTTAATATGACACAAGCATTACGTGAATGCATGTATTTAAGAAAATCTGATACTATGAATTTGAATGAATTGGGTTTAAATAAACGCGATGCGATTGTGACTCTTACAAGGTGTAGTTAATTAAAGAACATCTAACATTTTCAAATTATTGTTCTTAATTACATTTTAGTTGTATAATATTCTACATTTTTTCAATATAACTGAATATTACAATTTTTAAACATATATTTTTTAGTTATGACGAATTTACAGGACCAATACGAAGACTTGGTAAGTATAAGATTATGATTTGTACTGAATTATTTCAGTAGAATGAGATTCTAGTTTAATGACCGTGCACTATAATGGATAAATAAACAGGCCATAATAAACAAAAGAGCAGTTTGTGATCTCTCGTTTACATGATTTTACGCACGTAAAAGAGAAATATTTGTTTGTATCTCTAACCAATTTTTCTGTATGTTCTTTCTTCTATCAGGAATGCAACTATTTTAAAAGAAATATTATATAGGTATATATATATATATATTAGTTTTTTAATAAGATCAAAAAACATCTCTACTTGGATTTAGTGCACTTTTTTCAGAGTAGAGTAGTCCGTGTATTATTATTTCTCTTGAATGATAAATTTGACACATTTATAATCTGCCATGTAATATGTGATTACTTTATCAGAAAATATTGACGTTTTTAATAATATTAATCGGGCTAGGCATATTCGATATTAACAAAGCAATATTAATTATAAGGTATCTCAACAAGAGGTGCAATTTGTAGTGATACGTACATGTGTTGTTCTATAATTTATGATGATGGCCGTTTTAATGGAGTACGTTCTGCTATTCATGAAGTGGCTCATATGTAAGTTTCTTTTTGATGTATAACATAATTAATATTAATACAAGTATACGGACAGTGAACGTAAGTTTTTTTTAAAGGCTCGGACTCCAACATGACGGATTTAATAAGAAGAATGAGGGTAAATTATATGAAGCATGCGATCCCAAATACTATAAGGAAAAAAATTTTCGTACGATCATGGCACCGTACAACGATCGATCAGACAAGCAATTAGTTTGGTCTACCTGTAGCAAAAATGTTCTACATACATTAGGAAGGTAGCGGTGGAGATTATTATAACAACATTTTTTAACGAGCAATGACTTTATTGATTGCTTCATATTTTTAAGATATTCTATTTATTGTAAACTTTAATAAATAACAATTTCTAGGAGCAGATACACAAACTGCCTGGGTCAAGATATCGTTTAAAATAACTGTTAATACTCTAGTCTCTGTTTAAAGTTTTTATAAGTTATGATAATAAATAAGTGTAGTAGATGTTATAGTATCAAGTAAGTTAATTAGACAATAATATTAAATTAATCAGCAATATTTATTTCTGGTTAACAACCCTTATATTTCATATTGATAAATAAACTTGTGGGTCACGAGCATATTTAATAAGTGACAATAAAAGAATAATATGAAGATGTGTGTCATAACAATTTTGGTTGTTTTTTTAACTAGTTTAATTAAATACTATTTGCATTTTATAAAATTCAAATGAATTCTGTATCTGCAATTCGCATGCTGTATTCAAAACTTGGATTGTTACTTTGTTAGCAATCGTCTCTATGTATATGTAAATTATTATTATTATTCTTTCACATATATTGATTTTATTATATATATATTTGTTTTTATATGAAAAAAATCATGTATCACAGCTTTATTATTACAGAAACAATATCAATTTTTTGATTATCAAAAGTCTGTATACATTTAAAGTCTAATTTACAATTTTAAATGACTTAATGCAAAATGTACATACTCTCTTGATTTTCGAAAATTCGCAAAAGTTAAATTAGCTTTTCCGAGTTTCAAACTCTGTATTATCGAAAACTCTTTAAATGAATTTTGAATCTAAGACCAAAAGCTGGAAGTAAAGTCAGAGAATCTTTAAACAAACTTTTCGTATCAGTAGCTACATAACTTAATTTTCAAAACTAGTGCATGTGGAATAAAGTGCAAAAAACAAAATATTCCATTCCAATAACACTATATTTTCTCAAAATATTCCTAATTAATTTTAAACTTTTTACTTCTTTTCTACTTGTACTAATTTTTAATGCATCCACTAAAAAATTAAATCATAAACTGTTTTAACATTATTTAAAGATGAAAGCAGTGCGTTTAAAAAACTCCTATAATTGTATCGCAATTTAAAAGCCAGTTATCCTTTTAATTTTCGCAAATAGTTGGAAAAAGGCATTTCAACGGAAATTAAAAACACGCTTTTTCGAATCTCATCGTGAGTGCCCTTAAACAAAATCGATTATTTCGAACTACACCGAGCTATTATATAAATAATGGAATCGCAATAAAAGAACATGATTTAACAGAGGTGCAGATTCATGTAGAGTGCGTATATAGAGAACGAGAGGGAGAAGAGGAGAGGAGAGAGAAGAGAGGTAGGAGGTAGCTGTCATTTTTGATGAGCCAATATTTGCGTGTCCGCGTGCAATGGAAGGGCCGAAATTAAGCATCGCTCCGCTCGCCTAGTGATATTCAAATAAAACGATTGGCGCACTCTTCACACAGTCGTGATGATTACCCATATTGGTCCCTTCCCAGTGACGTGTGAGTGCGAAACGTCGATTCGCGGATCCACACACCAACACACGTAGAATGGAGAGCCGGTGCTCGGGGAGAGGAGTGTCGGTGTGCATTCGGCACGGAGAATTCGACGCGACGCTGATTGCTCGGCGCTGTTTGCACGCTCACGCGTCCGTCCGCCGCGCGTATATATTTTCCACGTAAAGAGCCAACTGTACGGGTACATGCACACGAGCCTCTGCTGGCGTTCCAGCCACTCTGAAAAATCCGTCGACTCTATGCTAAACTGGATTTACTCATCGCGACTAGTACTGCAACTGTGCGCCTGCACACGGAAAGGTACATGTACATGCAACTCTCTCTCTCTCTCTCTCTCTCTCTCTCTCTCTCTCTCTCTCTCTCTCTCTCGAGGACCGTGTGAAAACGTTGCACTTGCTGGTGTATATACAATGAATCTCCTCGTGATTATATTCTTTTAAATATTCCCTCGATTATTGCTGCGAGTCGCTCTCAACTATACGTTGTAAAGTTTGTAAATCTATCCAGAGTTTCCAGATTGACTGCTCAACTCTTGCGATGAAAGATAATTTATAATCAATATTGATTTTCGTCCGCTATTAATACCATATAATTGATATTGTGTTGCGCAACTGATGTTGTTACAACTGGATAACCGGACGGCATATAAGCGCGTGTTATTATTTAAATTCAATATCAATTTATGCGGGCAATAATTAGATGCTTGAAATGTATTATGATCGGATCACTATAAAACACATTCGAATTAATTGTATTCGCGGCGGCGAAATAATATTAACGTATAACGGAAAATTAATTTTCGAATAATCTTGATTTTCGAACCATTTCTGGCTATAACGTGTTTTCGCGCTGATTTTATCTTGCGTATCTTGTAATATAATAAATTCGATATCGGTCTATAATCAAATCTCTGTGCACATAACACATCGAAGAAAATGATATTTCTACAATGTACAGAGCATAATTAGTCATGCGCAATGCAAGCATATAATAATTACATACAGTGGAAGATGTACGGGAACGAATATATCATTGTAACCATGTGTGTTTCTTACCTACTTTTCATATGATATCGTTTTATAAGTTGTATAAGTAGAATATTTTTCTTTCTATAATTGGATGTTTTTCATATGTATGTATATTTGTTGCTCTGCTAAAGTTGAAAAGTCGAGCAAGCAAATATCTTATTAGCGTTCGATAAAGAAAAATTGTTATCTCGAGCCGGAGAGCAGTAGCCGGGCTATTTAGATACAGATAAAGGGAACAATTTTTTTTTGCATACCACGAGCGTAAACGAATGAGGGTGAGATAGAGAGAGAGAGGGAGAGAGAGAGAGAGAAAGGTTTGGACGACGTAGACAAAAGTAATGTTTCCGCCACGGAGGGTCAACTCGGTCCTAATGTAATATAACCGTGAATGTATATCTATAGGGCTCGGTCCAGAAGACGAATATCGACCGGAAGAGCTTGCACCCGGAAACCGTTACCGTCCCTCTAATTTCTTTGCAATCGCAGTCCCCATTGATCACGCACGCGCCGAAACGCACAAATTATGATAAATAGGAGACACTGCAAGCGAGAACGATAATGTTATTGCGAAACAATGTGCGATGTCTCAAGCTGCATTATTCACCAAAATAAACACTTATGGATTTTAATAATTTATTTGTTCCTAAATTTCTATAAATTTAAATACATATCATAAATTTTATATTGTTAGTCTGTGTTAAAAATAAAACTATATTTTTCACTTAGCTTTGTAATAATTTCTTTTTATTCTTATCTTATACCGAAAAAGGTTAGTTTCTAGTATGAATAAATATTAAACTTGTAATCAACAAGTCGAACAAAGAATATTTGTAACTTTATTTGTTAAACACTAGCATTAACAATATGCTGCTGTATTTTTTTGCATCTGTAAAGAGGAAAATGATAACTTCTAGTGATAGTATCAATTTTTTATTTTTTAAAAGGATTTCAATTTTGATAAATCGAGATGAATTAAGTGATAGAAACTTTACTCAAAAGTAAAAAAGTATAATAAATTATATGTATGTTAATCCGGTCTTTTAACAAAAAAAGATTGATTTTCCGATAAAACACGTTTTGAGAAGAATCAAGACAGTCTTCAATATATTATCGGTACATTATCAAGTTCAATTTTCGAAAACAAAGAAGACATACAGACGGTCTTGTCAAAAGCACAAAAGTTATGCGTATTTAAAATGAGTATCGGCAAGAATATATACAGAGGAGTAAAACGAAGCGTCGAAGTAAAAGGCCGGAGAGAGAAAGAAAGACGGAAAGGAAGAAATAAAATAGTAAGCAAAGCAAGGAAGGAAGAGAAGAAAAAGAAGCAGCAGCGAAGTAAGAGAGGTTTGAGCTGCTACATATATATATAGGATCTGGTAACTCCGACGGTGGTTGTGTGCCAGATAGCAAGCACCGAGAGTGGCTCGAGGCACAATGAGCCTATCAGATTATAATTCTATTTTCGACACGCGGCCTATCATGCAATCCCATCTCTTCGAATGCGGCTACCGCGACGCTTCGCTCGCGCCCCTGGGCTCACCCACACAGAAAACCTCTCCACGCACACCTATACTCTTCCAAGCCTTTCTTCGCTGGCTAAGTAAGCTCGTGCGATCCTATACGTATCGTACCGGTCATGTACATGTGTGCATCACAAATAACTCAGACTTTATATAGGTATATGGGTATATGCCTATACACGCAAGAGATCGAATCTAAATATATACTCACAATTGACGTTCGCTCTACATTTCTGATGTCTACTGAAAATAGTGATGCTCTTTTCAATCTTTAACTATATAATCTTTTCCCTTTCAAACGAAATTCGCTCGGCTACGGATGAATTGGATTTTTGGGGGCCTTTTTTTCAAGACGGGTAAGTGACTTTTTTGTTCTTGTCGTTATTTAAATTATTATGTTATCGTATCATGATAGAAAACTTTATGCTTGATAAATCTAAATGTATATCTCGGACACATATTTTTTTCAACGTCCAATTTCAAAACGTAATTAGAAATGCGAAATTAATTTGTGATTGTGATGTGAAATTAAAATGGTTACTGAAAACTAATAATTCGTACGGAATTATCTTAAATTTAACTATTTTAATTCGTACAATTTTTTTAGTAGATATATTTGTTCAGACTTCCATGCATAACACATTTATCGGCTTTGTAACCTATTTGAAACAAGTCTGCATGCAGTCATCGAACCGAATTGTTAAAAGTATTAAAAATTTATGAAAAAGGCCGCACTAACGATCGAGCCACTTTTGAAGCTAAAATGAAAAACAGCCACCCTTCATTGGCTTATTATTCAAAATTGTAAACATCGTTTTAAATTCTGTAATTTTGTCGCTCCGAAGTAATAAATTTACGTCGCAAACGATATAAAATTCCCCCACCTGCAATTACCGCTCTCAAATCGCCTTTGGAAATAAAAGTAAGGAAAAAAAAACAATCGATCGCGAGAGAGCATGGAAAAAAAAGCAAAGAATAATAATGTGTCGCTGTGGAGAGCGGAAAAAAGTCAATTATCCAGGGACTTATGTAACAAGAGCAGTAAGTGCATACTCGACTCTCTCTCTCTCTCTCTCTCTCTACTTCTCTTTCCCATCAACAAAGAATAATTTCCGATCGAGTGGCAAACCGTTGGTATGCGATGCTCCCTGAAAGTCTCTCTCTCTCTCTCTCTCTCTCTCTCTCTCAGTCTCTCTCACTCGCCCTACAGCCTACGAAATGACTTTGGCGAAGTCGCCCGCAAGGTTGCTCCCGGGCATCACGAACAACTGGTTGCCCTCGTCGACGTTTCGACGTTCCCCTGGTGTGTGCTGCTGCTCTCCTTCTTTCTCTCTCTCGCACACACACATGGGCGCTCGCTATTTTTCTTTCCTTTTTGTTGGGTAGCGCGGGCGCTCGGTACTCTCTTAGCTCTCTTTCTTTTCGCTCTCTCTCTCGTCTCGTCTCTCCTCTTCTCCTTTCCTCGTACCTCTGCTGTTGCCGCAGCGGCGTCCAGATTACGAGAGTACGCATGACGGTAGACGAGGATGGTCAGAGAATTAAATGGCAAGAGAGCTGAGCGCGCCGGACGAGCGAAGGAGCAGAGAGGAGAGGAGAGGAGAGAGAGAGAGGCGATATTCCTTCGGGCGGTGCAGCTTCTCCCGCAACAAGTACTCGCCACTCTGCTTTTCTTTTCCTTTTCTTCTTGCCCGCCGCCTCTCCTCCCCTGGATTCCCCCCGCGTCGTCTCTCACTCTCCTGCGCTCGACACTGCGCGCACCTCGGACGAGCTCTAATCCTCGCGCTTATAACATATATATATATGAGCGAATACACGCAGGCGTCTATTAGTAGATGAAAAAACACACGTGAGTGTCTGTATGTGTGTGGCTATATCCATATCTGTAATAATTAACAGCATAACTTCGAAAATGCTCGTAAAACTGTTGCGCGCCTGCGCCGGCATTACTGGCATTTTCACGCCGCGCCGCGAATGCCATGGGTCTGCTGGTGCTGCTATGCTATGCGCCCGGTCGGCATGAAAGCGGCAGCGGCGACGGCCCTGCGGTATATATACTATGAAATCGACGGGCTCGGACGGGCTTTTGTTTCAGCGCTCGTGTTTACTCGCCGAGGATTCTGATTGCCCTGTAGATGTTTATTTTCGTGTCTCTCTGGTGCAGGAGGCATCTGCAATGTGGACGAGTTGCTTTCGCTCTTCTCCCGGTCCCTGATGCTTCTGCTGCTGCGGCTGCTGCTGCTGCTCCTGCAATTACAGCCTTCGTATTGAAAACAATTATTATATTTAAGTGAGAAATTAAGCTGCCTTTTGTTATTTGGGGGATCCTTAACGTACACGTTAATCTGCGATTTCCGAATGTTTAATATCAATTTTGTTTCGTTCCAAATCCTGTGAGACATTTCAAATGGACGATCACAAACGTGTGCTTAGAATATTTATTTTTTTTTATTAAATCAGTAATCATTTAAAGCGTAAATTATTAAAAACGTAGCATCTATATAAGTAAAAATTTGTATGAGTAGGTAGGTGTGCTGTAATATTGCTTATATACAATACCTTTTTTATATTAAAGATTACTATTATAAATTTATTATTTGCAGATTATTTATTAATATAGATATGCGGTTATTATATACAAAGACTAACATAACATAGATATTCTACTATTTTTCTTATCAAATGTTTGTACATAGTTTTAGGATGATGAGAATCTTTAAAGTATATTTGTACAAGTATTCGCACTTGTGCAAATATACTTTAAAAACAGCCAATAGTAGAGTTTAAATACATAATTGTTGCATCACTATTTGCCAGTAATAATAGTTCCTTACATATTGTACGTATTAATCACTCTGAATTCTATATTTTTCCTGCTGTAGTTCATGTACCTTTCGAGGCAGAAGAACAAAACAAAATGATACAATATGTGAAAAGCTGATTAAGTAACAGTCAGGAAAATACACTAAGAATATCCATACAAAAATTGATGTTATCTAAACCCTAATGTTTATAGAAAATGACAGAAAACGATTGTGCAAAATACAATAATTACTTCAAATTTGTAAAATATGTACAGTAACTATCGAGATTGCATCAATTAAAATATATATAT
>UELV01092008.1:0-10137 GCA_900490015.1 Megastigmus stigmatizans
ACACACAGATATATATATATATATATATATATGCTAGAAACTCGCGAATGAAAATCCCCCCGTAAGTGGTCCCGGTGGGTGAGACGCATGCGCGAGCGATCGAACCTCGACTCTAGGGTGGGGTTTATGTATACGTTCGACCAGCGCAGTCGCTGGCGGAGAGGCTCGACACACACACATACACACACGCACGCACAGATACTTTTTCTCTCGTTGTTGTTGCGTGTGTGTGTGTGTGTACAGCTCGAAGAGACAGTGGTGGGAAACGCGCGCCTCGTCGCGTCGTATCACCGCTGAGGTTGCCGGGGACACCGTCACTCGCCTGACCGTCAGCTTACCGAGCATCTCGCTGCAGCATCGAAACTTTGCCAATTGACGGATCGCTCTCTCTCTCTCTCTCGCTGTTATATTTGCTAAGTCGCTTTATTGAAATATATCTTGGTGCATTGCAATCTGGAATTTCAAGTATAACAATGAAGAATTATATATAATATAAATGTAGAAGATGAATGAGATAGTCCCATAGAAGGAGGAAGCCGTTATTGATAAAAGACAGACACTTTTACTCTTTTGGATTAATGTTTTTAACGATTTAGAAGGATACTCTGCTAGTTTTCGTTCCATTGTTTAAGAATCGAATTTTGATATATATGTGAATTATTTGTCAAGTTACATAGATATTTTGAAAAAGTATATCGAAGCCACATGTGGTTATGACGGATTGGAGATTTAAGAATGCTAGAGCTAGTTAAGAAGCTTAGTGCAGTGTACAGTTTTAGGAAGAAGATCTCATGCAATTTTTGAATAACGGATTTACTGAACAAATTGTAATATTCAATTCGTTGTTCTTTATGTATTCATAAGCGTTAAATTGTCTGGTTACTCTCCGCCATTACTACTGAATGCATATTGATATAATATTAAATAAATATGCTGTTAATTAAAGATTTTATTTGACGAAACAAGAATATATTTAGAACACCAGCTACTTAAAATATTATAATACGATTACAATTTCATTATTTTAAAAGTTAATACAATTCTTTTAAATTAGAATTGGACAAAAGTTATTTTCATTGAATATAAAATAAAATTGCTTTAATACATTGAATTTGAAATGATTCATATATCTTCGGAATTCAAGTAGAAGAGGTAGCGTGCGGGTGATCGAGTCCAGTTTTCAGTAGAAAAAGACGCAGTTTGGGAACTTGTAGTAATTTTGTTTGGATTATTATTCATTTTATAATAAAAATATAAAATGCTTTTTAGAATGGAAAACAATTAATTGAAAAAACAAGATTGATATACAGCTATTTTAATATTATACAAAAGATATCTGAAGATTATACTCCAGCAAATGTGCGTGCGTTCCGCTCGTAAAAATGTTCGTGAAAAACTGAACCAATCGCATAGTGTCTGCACCTCTAGAACAAATATATGCATAAATAGCAGGGGTAGGGGACGACAGATCATCATCGAATTCTCAAAATCCCAATCCCTATAAATTCAGTAGTAAAAGCCATAACAATCAGCCGCAGCAACTATATATTATATATATATATATATATACAAACATGCCGTATTCACGAGAAGTCAATATATAGTATCCGAGGGTAAAGTTTGCAGCAGCAGTAGTAGCTGTGACCGACCGTCTGACCGTCTCGCTTACCCAACCAACATCAGCGTCGCCAGCCGGGCTCTGCTCCTCCACTCTGTTTTACACAGAGAGAGAGAGAGAGACACGTCGGCGTTCCCGGCGACTCCACGCCGCGCTCTCCGTGAGGGGAAACCGAGAGATACCCTCTCCTCCCCACATCCAGCCACACACACACACACAGACACATAGCCAGAGATTGGCAAAGGGTGGGGATAGAGGCACACAGGCGAATATCCCCGCGCGGTTCGCCCGTGCTACGGCGAACGGAGCAGCCTCAGTGTGTTCGTTCACAAGATGGCAGACGGGCCGTCCGCTGAAGAGTCGTCGTCGTCGTCGTCGTCGTCGTCGTCGTCGTCGTCGTCGTCGTCGTCGTCGTCGTCGTCGTCGTCTCTGTCGTCCGCGTCTCTGTCGTCGTCGTCGCCGCTGTCGTCCTGGTTCCTCAACGCGTCAAAGCCAACGGAGCTCGCTGAGGGCTGTCACACTGCCCGTGTGCCGCGGGAGCGGCACAAACGTCCCTACGGCCACAGCGAAGCTAATTCCTCGGCATCGGCACCAGTAGTAGCGATGCCGTCTACATTGGGCCAAGGCGCGTCCAGTAACAGCAGCAGCAGCAGCAGCAACAATAATAATAAACGTCAGTCGTCGAGCGACGACCAGCAGACCCCGAGACGCGCCGGCAGCGGTAGCAGTAGTTCAGAGAGACGCGGCAAGAGGCAGCATTCGGCCAACTCTGGCCAAGATTCCAAGGCCAACAACCCCGACGGTCCTGATGAGCCGTCGTCGTCGTCGTCGTCGTCGTCGTCGTCGTCGTCGTCGTCGTCGTCGTCGTTGAGTAGCAGCAGCAGCAGCAGCAATTTGAAGATCGCGAGTGCGGTGGTGCTGGTAGAGCGCAGTGAGATCGCGATGATCGAGAATCGAAAGAAGATGAAGGTGTCGCATAGTAATAGCAGTAGTAGTAATAGCGTTAGCGTTAGTAGTAGTAATAGTGGTGTCGTCGCTGCCGGTGGTAATAATAATAATGGCAGCAGTGCTGGTGGTTGTAAGAAGGATGCTAAGAAGGATAAGGATTGTTATCCTAAGGATAAGGTGGGTGCAGGTGTTATTATTGCCAATAATAATAATAATAATAATAAGGTGCAGTTGAATAGTGCCGACGAGGTGATGGATGTTGATGTGATGATAATGACGGTGCTACAGGACAATCAGCAGCAGCAGCAACAGCAACAGCAGCAGCAGCAGCATCAGAGGAAGACAACCAGGGCAGCAGCAGCAGCCGAGAAGAAAGCTGCCAACGCCGCTGGTGGTGGTGGTGGTGGTCTGAGCCAGGATGGAGTAGCGAGCGGTAACCTGGGGGCGGTCGTCGGGCCCTGCGCCAAGAAGCGCTGCGCCGATCGATACGACAGCTCCGAGAGTTCAGACAGGTATGGGAGTGTGTGCAGCCGAGAGTGGCGCGGATATATAGCGTCCTCGCCGACGATAGATGTATACTCGTGCAGCAGCGCCGCGAGAGGAGATGGACATACCTCTGTATTTTGCCGTATATATACCGCACACCCTATAAACGCGATCGGGCCTCTTTTTTATTCTTTTCGGGGTAAGGAAATCTCTCGAGAGTCGACCGCGAGCTGGTTTCTCCGTTTTTGTTTTGGATGTAGCGATTGGCGGTGCAATTTTCACGCGGATGCTTGTGCGAAATGCGCCAAAAAGAAGGCGACGTATCGCAGCAACCTTGGCGCACCGCGAGCTGCATCATTGTATAGTCGTCGCCGGCGCGCGAGGTCTTTTTCTTTTTCATTTACGTGATTCACTCGCATCGCGCATCCCGCGCATCCTTTGTCATTATGTATGCCTGCATTCGCGACGTTTTTAATTCCGTTCCTGCTTCTGTCCCTGTCGATGTACGTGATTTTTATGTGACAGGTATATGATATATGTATATCTTTAACTGCGCGAGCGCTCTTCTTTTTGTCCGCTTTATTCGTGCGTGTCGAATAGGTTTTGGGTTTTAATAGACAGTTATTTGTCTCAAATGCATTGGTGAGACTTATTTCGAGCCAGGGTCATAACAATTCTATAGTTAAATTTAGATGGACGGAGCGCACCTTCACTGTCGAGACGCAAGATCCATTATTAATATTTTATTAAGCCTCGGTGGGAAATAATTAAAATCCGCGTGATTTCAGGCTCGCGGTGTGTTATATATATATACATATAGTGAGTCGGTATATTGGCTCGACTGCGGACAGAAATTATATTGTGGCGAATAATTGCGAATTAGCTAGGAAATAGGCCAGAGTTAAGTAGCTGCAACGACTCGCATTAGCTGTGTGTGTGTGTGTGTGTGTGTGTGTACACGTTTTAAGCTGGGATAAAATTGAGTCGAGAGGATGTGGATACTGTTTTTAATGCAACACTCACTTTTTGCTCGCTTATATACTTTTTTTTTGTACTTTAGCGATAGACCAGCGATGTACGTATGCGCGCTGTAAGTTTGCGTAATTGGAAAGAACAAAAAAAAAAGGAAGAAACGTGTAGTATGCCATTTTAATGTTAATTAGAAAGGGGATTCGATACAGAGATGCATAATGTATAAATTCTGCGTAATTATGAATTCAAGGTGTTAAACTTCTATTAATTTATATTGTGATTTCGTTTCTTTTGTGCTCTTCGCCGGAAGGCCGAAAACTTTAATCTTTCTATTTGGAACATATCTCTCTCTCTCTCTCTCTCTCTCTCTCTCTCTCTCTCTCTGTCTCTCGTTTTTTGCTCTGAAGATCTTCTTTGTGCATATTCTTTTTTATTTTCTTGTTTACCGAGGTTCTTGTATACCTTTTGTTTTTGTGCTCGACTAGAAAATCTTTTGCTGAAACTACCTTTTGGAATAAAGGACTCTTGAAACTCATTGTTGCGGCTTGTTATTATTGTTGAAAGGGAACTTTTTCATGTTTTAAAAATGCTTTTCGGTAAAGCGACTTATGTAATATTTTATTTTCCAAAGAGAACTATATTACGTTACCGAGCTTGAGTTTTTACATTACTGAAATTATTTGCTATTATTATACTTTCATGTAGGAACACTTGGACGAAACACGATTAGTTAAAATTAGGCCACGATGACAAAAAAAAACGAATAATCACTGCCAACAAAAGTTTTATATACCTTAAAAACATAGCGATTCCACACAAAATATTCTCAATCTAACCGAACGTTATTCGTTGTATATAGTTTTTCGATTCTCTCTATTTTTTTTGTTAAATGTCTGTAAATTTCAAAATACTTGTACGCTTGTTTCGAGTAATAGACCGCGACACACCACACACATATAAGCCGATAAGATAGGCAATCGCGGCAACGAAAAAAGAAAAAATGGATTAATCATGAGCGGCAGTGGAAACGTTGCACTTGATCGACGATCTGTATAATATAATCAATTAGCATATATGTAAAAGTTCATGGGCAGTTCAAACATTGTTGTTGTTGTTGTTGTTACCCACAAAAAAAAAGAGCTCCGCCGCACAATTGTTTGGTGATGCAATTTATAAACAAGCGTCACCGCAATTTGTTTGTTTTTTGCGATCTCAGTGTTGATATCGATATACTTCGGTCACAGATCGAATCTTCGAATATTTTTATATTTATAGTGGAAATCAGTATGGTAGTTCATTCGTTAAATATTATGAGTGCATTTAAGCGTCATACAAATGTTTGCTACACCGCCGGTGTGTTAATTTATTGGCAAAGCATTGCCATTACTTTTCCAATGATCGCGTACAGACTGAGCAAGAGTTTAGCGTGTACAATCCAACAGCTCTATAACGACGATCACGAATCGCCGCGGCGCACGAAACGTAATCGCAGTGGCTCCGGACCGTCCGAGATATATCGAGGTAGTCTCCGGAAGCAGGCGCGTCGAGTCGGGATATATAGAGTCTCGCGGGGCACACGTTGAGAGACTTCGATTGGTCCGGTGCTGCTGCTGCTGTTGTGTGTATATATTATATATGCGCACTCCGGTATACTCGGCGCGTCCTCGCGCTTCTTTCTTCCTCCTCATTTTCTTGGCTCTCTCTCTCTGCACACACAGACACAGAGACAGAGATAGAGAAGCTCTTGCTCCTCGCGGATGAGGTCGTTGAACGGCCGAGCTGGCCGCTCGGTGCGAGCCACTCGAGGCTAGTAAGCGAACGATGTATTTTCGGAGCGTGGGAAATCGCACGAGGAAAAGTACATCTATATCTTATATACTCTTTCTCTCTCTATCTCTGTGTCGGTGGACCGCTCGAGACTTTTTTTCTCCATTTTTCACAGAGAGAGAGAGAGAGTATCGATTGCGCTTTTTGTTGTCGACTCGACGCTAATCGCTATACGGCACGTTATTCTCGATGCGTGTGTTATTTGCTCTTTTGCACAGCGAGATTTTTCTCGGTTCTTCTCTTATTCGCTTTTTGTTTTGGTTTTAGCGAATTTTGTGCGAAGGATGTTTTTCTTTTTATTTCAAGTGGGTGCTGCTACTGCTGCTTTTTTTTGCGTGTAATATATGACTGGAATTCGATTGAGATACATTCTGTACGGAAGTTTTCGAGTGTGTGTTGAGTTGTGAATTTTTAGATTTGATGTGACGCGACTATAGTTTAGCGACAAAGTTTTACATATAATGCGAAATATATATAAATGTCATCGTTCTTGAATCTTTTTTGCTAATTTTAGATTTTGCGCTTATTCGAACTTTATGCGTCGGAATGTTGCTTTTATACGAGCGTTTGTATTTTTAGCTAATACAATAAACGCGAGAACGAGAATGAGTGCGTTCGGCGCGTTCGGCATAACACTAGTTTTATCGAGAGATGCCAATAATAATTAATTTCCAATAGCCACTATCAACACATTATACACATAAGTAAGAATATAAGTAATTTCAACACTCTAACACTTCTCTATATTCATTTGATTATACAACACTCATACCGAACACCGAAAAAGTATATCTCAAACCTTTGAATTTTCACACACACTACTAAACGATATACCCCCTAACAATCGCTCGCGATCCTCAGGCTATTCTTACATTCGTCGCACGAGCCAAAAAGGTACATATATGTATACATAAAAGGGCAGCCGCAGAAACTGAAGAAGTACAGGGTAGAGGGATAAAAAGCTCGTGCGCTCGAGCTGAAGCGAAGGCTTTGTACTTTTAACAAATTTTGGAGTTAGAATATGCAATTCTCTCTATTTCTCTCGAGTATGTCCCTGCTTTTATGCCAGTGTATATACATCTCTAGAATCCGGACACCCTCATTAGCACCTTTAGTGAATACATTCGTTTCATTTGTATTCGTTCCCTTTTCAACGAAACGCAATAACACTCGGCCTCGTATATATACCTGTATATATACAACAGACACAGGCGATGCCTTTTAAGTGGCAGCCTCTGTTAAACTTGGACATTTTCGTCTTCTCGTACGTGTAGGGGTGTATACAGTTGTGTGTGTTTTCATTTTATTCGTCTGCGCGCAGTGATACTTTTTGCGTATACAGAAATATAATCTATGTGAGCCTTTTTTCAAATTGAGTTTAAATCTTCGCGTATGCAGTGTGAATTTGCAGCCTTTATGGAATGTTGATAAAACATTATCGCATGTATGTAGTTATTGTAAGTAATGATTTTTCGCGCTTATCGTAATTGTCGGTGTTTTCTTTACACTATCAAGGTTTTATTATCGTCGAAATTTATCGCGTTCGTCTACATATAAACTTATAGATATAATAGTTTTGATAAGAGTTGTAAAAGAGTTTAGAAGCTATATAGGAAATATGTTAGACCGCAATATCCTCGAAGAGGTATATATAAAGTTCGCAGAAACGATGAGAGTTCCGCGAGCACATTTATCCCCAAATATGAGATCGACACTTTCGAATAAAACGAAACTAAAAGGAAAAATTCGAGCATTTCATATGTGTGTAGCACAGTAAAGTATTCCCATTAACAAGACGCGGAACGAGGATAAACGAGATTATATACATATGCGAACGTCGCCGGCGTTA
Source organism: Megastigmus stigmatizans (assembly GCA_900490015.1). Lineage (NCBI taxonomy): Eukaryota > Metazoa > Arthropoda > Insecta > Hymenoptera > Megastigmidae > Megastigmus > Megastigmus stigmatizans. Next base: position 7,701 of record UELV01092008.1, read on the forward strand.
TATCGGAATTGCCACTTTTTAAAGCGTTTAATTTTGATATTACGTATATCACACAGATCAGTTTTTGTTGTATCTTAATTTCCTCTGTTTCCAGTAAATTAATCATTGTATTATCGGTGCGTCGTTTAATAAAATATACTTAACTTAGTTCGGGAATGCTTCGTTAGGCATTTTTTTTATCCGGTGTGCTGTCCGGAGTTGATATATTTTGAGACGGTCAACGTGCATCGTTCTCTCCGTGATCTATCTATTCGATAGAAACCTTTTTTTTTGTTGTAGCATTATAATGGTTAGTATATGGGCCGACTATATGGGGGTTACAGCTCCATCTGAAACATAAATACTCTTTGCTGAATTACAATAGGCTATAATTACATCTTCGTAATATAAACGAATGATCATTCCAGGATCAAGTTATACTTAACGAAGCAAATTACTTTTTTATGCACTCTCGAAACAAATGTTTACCGCTTTTATGAATAATTTCACGATCGAAGCGTTTGCTCAGCTTATTACATGGTAATTTAACTTACATTATACACACACCCAACACATTATTAATCAATGTGTATTTTACCACACACATAAAGACAACATAAGCATTAGCTCTTGAAAAGTCGACATGCGTATATATAAGATCTCGATAATGTTAACAAAGTTTGTCCAATCGATATCCGTTCACGTATCGAAAAGCGACTCGCATGCAGCGGTATGAACAAAGAAAGAAACTCGCGATTATTCCAGGCATAATGTGTGCATATATTACATCGATATCGAGGAGATTCGCAGCAACCGCGCCAATGACTAGCAGCGCTAGGCATCGCTTCATGGAGCGAGTCTTTCGATCCAAGCCGAGAGAGAGATAGGTGCGTTTTGAGATTTTTTTGCAGAAGATATATACATGAACGAACGGAAGTCTCGTTTTTTGAAGAACGTTGGAGACCTATTATTTTTCACATACTTACCAAGGATTATAGTATTCCATAAGTTTTCTTTTATACGTAGTGTTTGTCAGGTAGATAGAGTTGCACACTTTAAAAAAGATACCTATGCATTGTTAGTGATTGTGTTCGAGTGCCTGTTTGAAAAATGGAGTTGTTAAATATTTGGCATACTCTGAAGCATTAGAAATATATTGAATTAACTTTTTTTTTACAAATACAAGCATATAATTTGTGCGCGCAGCGTAGAGAATAATATACAGTATACAGAATATTTAGTACAGCTGAATCTTAAAGCACGATGATTTACCCTCTCTCATTAAATTAATTAATCAATCGATCGAAGATAATTAAACACTCGTAACAAACATGATATACCAAGTGTCCTCAACACTTTGCAGTAAACAAATCGATGACAATAGTCTTGCGAGTAAGACTGTTAAGAACCGATAAGAAATGTAAAGATATATATATATATATATATATCGATAACATTCTTTTATATTACACCGCATTAACTTCCGGCTGATAAAATACGAAATCGCTATATTCACATTATCTGAATTAGAAGTGGTGCACTAAACTTTTTCACTCTATCGAGTGAACAACACATCGTTCATCAAAGTCAATTAACGATCTGACGATATATCAACAGGAGATAAAATCGTATAAGATATATCGACATTGACACACTACACGTCACCCGTCGATCCGCTGTATAATATCGAGATTAAATTTAAACCGCGCGGATCGCAGCTCTTCTCGCAATTCCAAATCACAACCTTAATCCTCCAAAGCAGAAAAGATAACGCTATATACAAAATTCGCGTATATATAGTTGGGGCGAAAGAAGGCCAGCGGATGAGAACAAAGGAAATCTTCCGATACTGGATTGTGTATATGCATATGTATATTCGAGCTACAGGCGCGAGATACATAATCCTTTTCTTTTGCGATTCTGTATATACCCTTTTCTCGGTCTGTGTATATTATACATATAGACAAATTGTTATTTCCGACTTTGGAGGCGCGTCCTTTTTTCTTTTTGGTTTGGAATAGTAGATTTTGTTATGCGCGAGCTCTTTTGGGCAAGAGTTTGAATTCTATCGACGATCTATACAATTTTATTCGCGTATGTATACAAATATTGGTTAGCCAATAGTTTTGTTAACTTTACGAATTTTTTCGTAGTCGCAGTCGTAAATCACTCGATATCAGCTAATCGTACGATCGAAGCTACATATATATTATCAGCACAGCAGTTTATTTTCTTCCTTCGTTCATTAAAAGAATATTCTATATATATTGTTCAATGTAAAATGTTACTCATTTGTCAAAATACATGCTCGCACAATAATCAGTCAAGTCAGTCGATTAAGTTTGGAGTTGACAGTGAAAACAGATATATATGCTTTTGATTAAATGTATAATATTCGTTTCAGATGTCTGCATATCGCTCTCTCTGAATTTATCTAGTTTCCTTTCCAGATCGAAAG
>UELV01092009.1:0-11443 GCA_900490015.1 Megastigmus stigmatizans
TATATATATATATATATATATATCTATATGTACCACAGCATATCTCTCTCTCTCTCTCTCTCTCATTTATCTCGGCATCTTTGTTGCTAAATGCATTTCCCAGTAGCCAGTGCGCACGCAACTCGAGCCGACGCACACGCGTAAAGTCCGCAGCTTATATATAATTGTATCATGTGTACGATGGGCCACCTGTTTCTAATCATAGCCAACGCATCCACACACCTATTTCTCTCTCTCTCTCTCTCTCTCTCTGTACTCTGTACTCTCTCCCTACTCTGTAAGTACGAAGGACATGCGCGATGTGTTTTACGAGCATTCGACGTTGCAGCTGGAAAAATGCTACTATTAAAGCTCGAGATTATCGGCTGTCCGACTTGCCGCGAGCATAGCAGTTCTGAACGCGTGTAATTTTCCATTTTCGTCTATTTTTCGCGCTTCCCCCCGGCGGCGTACGACGAGTTTATTATGCCGAGCGCGTGTAAGTGTCAATTTTGCCGGATGTTTAACGATAACGAGGGGATGTGTGTGTGTGTGTGCGTGTGTGTCTGGAAAAAAATTGAAGAGGAGTTGTGCTGGTGCGTTGAGCATGTCATTTTGACGGAGATTTTCTGATGCGATCACTGAACAATTATGGATTATTAAGGGAGGTGTTTTGGCTAATCTATAAGCTTTTACGTATAATTTTCGTCGATATAACAGATGGATAATGTTCCAGTGTTAAACCTAAACTGCTCGAGTGAAGCATACATGATTATAGATAATAAATATAGAAAAATCGAATTATCAAACATAATTTACATTTATAACTCTGACCGAACGCGCACGAGGCATAAAAGCAATCTGAAATCTTTCTCAAAATTCCAATCCAAAAAAGAAAAAAGAATCGCGAAAACACGTCGGACATCGCTATATATATACACCTTAGCTCTTTCATTATTTATACCTCTGCGGGTCCATTGAGAAAAGGAAGTAAGGAAGTGAGCAGCAAGTCGAGCGCTCGGCCAAGTTTAGAAAGCGAAAAAGAAAATAAAAAAAAAACAAGCAAAAGAAACGCGCAGTGCAGCAGCAAGAGCAGCAACCCTCTCTCCCCTATATATACACGGTAAAGGAGCGTCGGATATAATCTGGTGACCTCAGGGCTCCGGCGTCGTCCATGTATACGTATATGCACGGTCGTCGGTTGGTCCGGTGTGCGCGCGCGTGATTACCATGATAATTCGTTTGGGGCCTCTTCTCCATATACGCCGGGCCGCGGTATAATACGCGCGCATCCCCCGCCGATATAAGAAACAATTCCCGTATTCTTAACGACGAGGAGGAGGAGGAGGACGAGCCTCCCATTGTTTCTTCCCCTCCCGGTTCGGGCCAAAACTCCTGTCTCTCCAATTTCCGCCGCCGTATTGCAAAGGCCTTTTTTTGTGCGCTCCGCGCGGCTTCGGTCGACGCTGCTGCCCTTATTAGCTGCTGCTGCTGCGCGCGCGCTTCGATCGAATACGGTTTCCTATATGTATATACGTACGTTTTGGTCTTGTTCGCGTCGATGGAAAGTCGAGAACAAAAATTAACGGATTTTATTGGATGCGAAAAATCGATGCTGCCCATGCACTTTAGTTTAATACTTGCTTTTCTACGAATTTCCAATTTCGAAGACGAGTATACTTGGCGCCGTGCTAGCAGGATTTTAATTGATCTGGGTTTTGTTTTTCATCCGAAGCGCTATAGAGCCTATAGCTAATTAAAATTTAAAAAGAAAATGCACACGATCAGAATATGTGCAACCGTCATTTTGTTATATTCGCGCGTGGTCTCTTGTACGCAAGAACTCGCGTGATCTGCCGTTATTTAACGATTTCTTCTATAATCGATATTTAATGCCGCTATAACAAGTACTTAATAAACCCAAGCACTGTTTTTTTCTTTTCCATTATACATATCTGGGAAGCAATTCAAGTACACACGGAGTCATAACGACTGCTCGCCATCCCGCGAGCAAAGCGCATTAATAGCACGAGTTGTGCGCGCTGTTAAAGAATCAAGACACACTGTCACTCCCTCCGCTATAAAAGAAACACAAAAACAAAAGCAAGAAAATCGTATAGTCCCTCGGCTTACGCTCGCAACGAAATTATTAGCGGCCACGGCGCATTTCCGTAATTTGCCTATCATCGAAGTCGCCGTATATATAATAATTCACAATTTATTTATGACCTCGTATTTATATATATATATACGAGAGACATCAAAGCCAACGAGCTTAAACGTAGCACACACATGCACACGTAAAGCCTTTAGCTTCGACGGATAATAAACGATACATATGTATGAAGCGACGTGCAGTTTCCGTCTCTCGACATTACACACACTGCACACACACACACGTGTAGATATCGGGTATATGCAAAAGACCTGTGTATGTGTGTGTTGTGCATCTTGGGGTGATTTCCGCGTGCGTGTCTCCGATCGACTATTTTGAATAATGCGAACTCGAAGCGCGCGATCTGAGCTTTAATGGTCTCGCTTGTGTGTGTGTGTGTGTGTGTGTGTGTGTGTTACTCGAGAGGATCCGTCGCTTACCTATTACCGCGCGCGCGTTCGCGGTTGTACTACGTGGAGTATCCAACGCGACGACTGGCATAGGCGCGTCCCGCGAGAGACGAGCTGCTGCTATGTGTGTGCGTCTTGTGCGCACTGCCCCGTGAGATTTGTCCGATGATTTCGTTTAGGTTTGCCCTTGCCTGCCTTTCATTTGCGTAGTCCGACTTCGCTTTGGATTGAAGATTGTTATTGTAATAGGACTTATTTGCCTTGAGCGAATCGATCGGTATAATTAATTGGTCTTTTTAACATTGATCGAACGATGAAATGAATGAGATTTTTGTATTCGTTCGCGTTTCAGGGAGTAACGGTAAAGATTGCAGTTTTTGATTATACTTATATGCATATACCTTTTCCATCGATAACTATATATATCTTTTTTCTTGTTTGGGTATAAATGTGTACAAAATAGTCCGTTACCGGTCTATACGAGTCGTTTCATTAACGATGAGGTTCGATACGTCGAGGATGCGGCAACGGCAAAATAGGAATGTAACAGCGTATACGCAGCTACGATCGATGAAGATTTGCCGGGGCAACAGTCGCTGCAGGGGAATCAGTTACGCGATGCAATGTATTTCGCTTCATCGCCCTTGAATTGCGTCTCGTGCAAATTTAATAAGCAGAAGCTTAATGAGCAGAACGATGATTCGATTTCGAAATTGAATTCTTCGCGGAAATGGAGGCCTTCAAATATACATATTGCAACAACTTATTGAAGTCGATGCGGAATCGTAGAGCATATTATGTGTGCATCTTCGTGTATTTGTAATTAAAACCAATTTAACCCTGTACAAAAACTTGCAATCGATTGTGCAACCGTCCGCAACTTATGAAAAATTTTACGTTCTAATAGAAAAAAACGTCCCAACAATTGTCTAAATTTAAATTCGCTCCCTCATTGAGAGATTTCGCTCTAATTTTATTGCGCACCGTGTATGAACCAAAAAGGCGACGCGCGCAGTCTAAAATTATAACCAGTCGTTAAAAAGCCGCAGCCACAAACAAACAACTATGGGGCAGCTGCTCTTAAATCGAGAGTTTTACAGACAATTGTCAGTCAATACAAGACGGTGGAACGGGGAGGAAGGAGGAAGGGGGGCCGGGGGCAATAAAACACCGACAGAAAACGAAAATAAACCGCGTGTTTATATATAAGCTCCCGTTCGACAAGTTGAAATTCCTCGCGCTTTTCCATTAAATACGCGTGGGCAGAGAGAAGCTGAATCGGACGAGTCTCTCCTTCTCTCTCTCTCTTGGGGCAGGTTTGCGCGCAGACGTTACAAGGCCCAGACGCGTTAAGAACTGCCCACGTATATACACTCCGCTACGCAGCGCAGCGCATTTGCCATTCAATAAGGAGGCCTATATGTATATACACGCATATATACAAGGGCCTTGCGAGCGAGCGCGCGCTTATATGTCGCCGCGCGCGCGCGCGAGCAAAGATATAAAGTTGCATTGGCAGCAGCTGCTGCTGCTGCTGCTGCTTCACGGAAAAACCACTTAGTCTTCCACTGCGCCGCGGTCTCTTTCTTTCCTTTTTTATCTCTCCCCCTCGCTCAACATTGATTTCAGAGCACGACGAATTATGTGGAAGCTGCTGCTGTTGCTACTGCCGGTCTCATATATATATTCATGCAGATCTTGTCTGTGAATGGCGAGGCAAATATATATATTCCAGCGACGCGATCGAGTTATATCTTATTGCGATTCGCGAAGGCTGAAATTAGATGAGAATATTTGACGTTTGCAGCTTCCTTTTTCTATATAGGGCGGGAATATAAACGCGATATGTTTACGGTCGCGATATATATAAAGTTTGGCAACCTGCGTTGCGAATATCGAATATTAGGAGATTGGGTGTTGGGGCGAACGAAAAAAAGGAAAAAAAAAACTACGTTGCCATTTGCAGGAATGCAAAATTATATCGATACTTCCGTTACAGCCACTAAATCCCGCAATTTATATCGCGTATTTTTATGGATGCCGTATATTATATTTCACGAACTCGCGGTATGTAGACGCGCGCGCATGACGCGACGTCGAAATTTAATTTAATATTAAAACAATTTGCTTAAATGAATAAACTGGTGAAATACGTTTTCCTGCCGCTGCCGCTGTCTAACGCGCAATATCCCGGGCGTCGCGCACTGACTCGATTTAACGAATCCTCGGATAAAAATGCCCAACTATTTTAATTAAGAGCGCATATATGCACTTTCTATGTATGTTAATGGCATCGCTATTCTATGCTTTAGCGACTTTTATACCTCCGCGATTAGAGCATATAATAAGAATTTGCTGCACTCGAGACGATAGGTGAAGGATATATGCGAAATGAGCTACAAGGGAACGGCAATTATTCGAATTTGGAGTACAAAAGTCGCGAGGCCATTGTGCCCAATCGCGGCTAATTTTATACACTATTATATATATAATACTCTCTCTGCTATTATTTTGTTTTAAGATTTCACGTCGAGGTGGTTCGTGAGTTACCGGCTGCAGCGAGAATCGTGAAAAGCCGATGACACGCTGCTTATTTATACCGCACAGCCGATGATTTAGCAAAAGCTATTTAGCTCGCACTGTGTAGACTGTAGATCAATGTAGAAACGATTAAAGGAGAGTCTGTGTCCTTCTTTTTTCGATGATCCCAAGGAATTCGGATCTTCGCCGCTCTATTACGGAGAATCTCTTTTCTTGCGCGCTTTTCTTCGATGGCCGGTTGCCCGCGCGCGACGGATTTTTACGCGAAGATTATTGTATTCAGGCTATTTTCTAGTAAATTCGCCTGCACCTGTTATCTACCAGCAGTACGAACATTTTTACCTTCAGACCTTTAAAACAGTTTATACGCAAAAAAACAATGAAATACATTCAACTCAAAAAATTTTATTTGACACGTTAAATCCACCAGTGCTCCTTTATTTCTTTCATGGCAGTTGCAGCTTCTGCTCAACACGCAACGCAACCATAAATTGAATCTAACGTATTTGCATAAAGGCCAGTACAGTAAACATTTATTTTCTCTCAAATATCTAATGGGCATTGCGTATCGCACCACTCGAGATTCGCAGGAGAGAGAACCGGTTCGCTTTTCCCAATCCACCCCTCAAATTAATCAAATTCTTCATTTTCTCATTCTCACTGTCCACCTTGGTATAAGCCTTTGATTCTCACGTATCTCCTGCAAGATGATGGGAGATACAGAGAGGCTAGCTCTGACACCTGGCACTCGTGTACACGCACCGTCAACTGTCTCTTCTTTTCCCATAAATTCGCCCCATTCTCGGACATCGCAATCACCCCCCAGTATATATACGAATGTGTCCATTGTCTCAAGGAGAAGAGAATAGGGGAGAGAGATGGAGGAAGAAGAAAAGCTAGCATAAGAAATTCGGACACCACCGGCTCGTATGTTACACAGTTTCGTTGGTCAAAATAACCACCCCTTTCTCACCTTCTTCACTTCCAGCTCTGCGTCCTCCCCTGTTCGCACGATTTTTGTTTTTCCGCTCTTCTATAGTTCCTTGAATTAATTCGAGCAAGTGATTTATTTACATTCGTTTTTTTTCCTTGATACTTGTATTCTACGCACGCAGGAAGACGTCCTGCATCATTTCTACCGCACTGACCGACAAGCTAAATCTTTTCTTACAATTATCTTTGTATTTATTCACTTTCTGAAGTGAATTATACGCTACACTAAATGCTAAGTTTCTCCTTGAATATCTTCCTGCAAAGCCAATTCTTCAATATTCAATGCCAAAAAATCAATGAACACTCTGCAAATATTTAATCTCACGTTATTGGTTATGATTAGCATTGTTTTTCTGAATTACTGTAAAAATCTTGAGTTCACATGGCTCATACGTCACATCAACGGATAATCCATGCAAATAGAATTTTTCCAAATATTTTAAGCTCATCTCATTTATTGTCAAACTTACTCTCAATGAACATATGCAGTAGCCCTTACGATGAATCTCAAAAATACGATACAAGAGCTTCTCAACCCTCCAAATGCCAACAAATCAGGGACCGTTCTAAATCGCGAACCCCAAGTACCATCACATTTTTTCGCTGCAAAACTCGATTCGCAATTATACAATAGGTCCAGGACCTCAAACCAAGCAAATTTTATATCCAAAACTAAAAAAAATCCATTGAAAAGCATCGAACCGCACCGTCTGCGTATATAATCAGCGCATTCCCAACGGTCGCCATTTTTCTGCAAAACTCGATCCATAATAACAATGGGACCAGGACGTCAAGCCAAGCAAACACTCTTATCCAAAACTAAAAAATCCATAGCCAAAGCATTGAACTACCCCATCGTCTGCGTATAATCAACGAATATCCCAACGGTCGACATTGTACTCGCGTAGCGTCGAAATATTTTTCCCAAAAACCCGATCCACACAAAAATCCACACTCGCCATCTGTTCAGCCTGACTTTCTTCAAAAATCAAAAAATATCCCCACCCCTATATACTCACCCCTTTACGCACACTCGCATCCATTCAACGGTATACACGCACGATAGTATACAGTGAAAATAAAGCAAGCCTTAGGCGCCTCCTATAATCCGCAAGGGTTCCCTTTCTCATTCCACCCCTCGCGGCTTCCCATAGGCCCTTAGCTCAAAAAGTGGGATAGGCCTTAAACCCCTATAAACCCCCCCACCATTCGCCAATCTCTAAGGTCTGAGAGGCCCCACCCCTTCTTCATCTCCACTGGTGACTATATGTATATAAGCCAAACTACGGAGTGAGAAAGCCGACCGAAGGACGCCCGGTGTATTTATGATAATGCGCACGGGTTAAAAAGGGTTGCTGTAACTCTCCCTCTCTTTCTCGCTCTTATACGCACACACACGCATGTAGAGCGTCGAGAGAGCTCCATCGATTTTTCCTCGAGCTTCGCTCCGAGGGACACAGAGATACGCACGCGGAGAGTGAAGCGCGTGCACTGTGTTCTCACCCCTTCTCTCTCTCTCTCTCTCTCTTTCTGGCTGCACCCTCGCCGATATATTTCGAGACAACCCTTTTGCTGATCGTCCCTCGCCTCACGCATCCCCGCATATGACCACACACAGCGCGCACACACACGCATATACGCTCGCACACGCATGCGCAACATTTTGTTTGACAGGGGGTCCAAGCGGCGTGCGTGTGTACGGCTATATGTATACGAGATGTACCGCGTTCAGTGTGTTGTGCCGGTCTCTCTGATAACACACGCGCAATAGGGAGAGATAGAGTGAAATGGACGCGGCGTGACCTCGTACGTACTCTCTCGAGAGCGAGCGAGATAGAAAGAGAAAGCAGGGGGTGGCGTAGAAAAAGCGAAAGGGGCGCGCGCGCGCGTGGGTGTGCGGCTAGCCGGCGAAAAAGTGTTCGCGTGAACGAGCCGAGCGGCCATTTTTGTTCGTCGCTGGCCTCATCTAAACTCGTCCACGCGCCCCTGTATATCTGTGTCTCTCCGCGTGCATCCTGCGACGCGGTTCTTTTTATCCCCTTGTCTTCCGTCGCTTTACCATACCGCGAGTTGCTGCTGGAAGTGTCAAAGTGCCAAGTGCGGACGAGAGACTGGAGTAGACACTGCGGTCCGTCTACTTGAGACGGAGTTGTCCGCTACAACTACGAGAGAGTGAGGAGGACCTAGAGATACACGAAGAGTGTGTTAGTGAGTGCCAGTGCGGAAAGGTGTGCGGGATCGCTAGTCGTGCGCCGCGCAGTGGGGGGCGTGCGCGCAGGTCTGGAAAATGTTTGGAAAAGCGGTGGGGAAACTCGATGAAACACGCTCGCGCGGCTATGCGTGCGCTCATCCTCTAGATACGCTACCGCGAATGGACGTGGTGGGATTTTCAAGGTTTTCCTCTGGTTTCACGTTACGATCCGGTATATACGATCCGGTTTGGAAGGTACAGGTGAGTGCAGGAGTTGGAGGAGGATATCGTATAGTCAAAGGGAGGGAGAGGTTACCTTTGCGTCGACTCGATTTTAGGCGTAGAATATGATACAAGTGAAAATTGTCCGCTGCGATAGAAAACAATTCGTTTGAATTGTCGGATCAGATTTTTAATTGACAAATGTTCGCAGTTTCAGATGCTCATTTGAAAGAAAAAAATATTGGCTTGCAATTTTAATAGTAATCTATATCGATTTTAATTATCAGAATAGTTTTTAATTTTAATCTCTTGAATTCGGTGATGCATTTTGATACGACGGTACAATGAATTTGTACCATCGGAATAAAAGGGTTGCAGAATGAAACGACGCGATATACAACTATGTTATTAGCATTGTGTCGTCAGAATTCTTTTAAAGATTTAATCACAAACCTCAATTACACCTTGAATGCTAGTTTTGATGTAATAAGGATTTTAGTGTGACATCCGATAGATAACGCATCTTCGTAATAAACGATTTCTTTCCAAAAAAAAGAAACAAAAGCTCAACGCGCTATTGACAGAAAACCCAATAGGCGTGCAATTTAGTAACGGCATATCGTGCGCAAAACCTGGCAGAAGCTGCGATCCCAAGCACAAACAATTATTAAATTTAGCTTATAAACGAACGCCCATCTTTCCCCTATATTCGATCGCTCGAGACGCGCATCTCGGGTGGCGTCATTTCCCGTGTGCATCAATGTCGGGTACATAGACGACACAACACAAAGCTGCGTTGTTGCAGCATCATTGTCTAGTCATATCCGCCGCCGCGGCTGGGGAAAAAAAAATAAAATAAGCTGCGTAACGTCGCGGACAATGAGCTGTCGAACGGTTGCTGCGATAATCTCGACTTTTCTCCCGGTATATATTCTGATTTTTCCATTGACGCGCGTTGAGGGCTTAGAAGGTCCCGGTTTTAATTTAGCTTTTTGTACCCTCCCGACCGCTAGAGTCAGTCAGTTTTTCCATAGCTTAATAAAAGCCGTTGATTGTCCGGTAGATTGGATGAACTTTTTCTCTTGACTGTTTAAAGCTACAGCGACGACGGCTGTTCTCTTGCATTCGAAGAAGTTCATTTATATTAAACTATTTGATTAGGTTGCTATCTATATAGGCTTGTTTTGCTCGATGTTTTTAGCAGTATTCCTGATTGTTCATCAAGTGTGTATAGATTGAAGATTTCTTGTGCGTAGCGATAGAGTTTATTTGCCAAGCTCTGCAAATCGATGTTTCGTCACAGGGACCAATAATTACACGTTTTTTCGCAGACGAATCGATTAAGTAAGATATTTCGAGCGCTATTTCAAGTATATATAGTGGATATCACAGCAGCAGGAGTCGGAATTCGGATCAAGCGCGCTGTGGGGTTTCCGTCGCACTTGCGAAACCATTCCCTCAATCGCGCGCGAGGTAAGTCCGAGACGCGCTGATACATTCCCATGGTACGTTCGGCTGCAGACGAGGACAACTATGCACGAGTGCCGACAATTAGCGGCTACACGTATAGGCGCCGAGAATTTATCTCGCGTCGTGTGCGCAACAAGGATGGAGGTGCACGAGGAGAAAAAAAGAACCAGGCACCGAACAAGCGACGGTATAAATCTATCCTCGGGATTTCACTCTCTCTCTCTCTCTCTCTCTCTATACGCCATGCTACACGTGTGTACAGGATATATATATAGACAATGCGAGGAAAGTATGGCTCTGTTGGCTCATCGTCTTTGCGAATTTTCGTCTCTCAGCGCGGTCCTTTTTCTCACGGTGATAAGCATCGAGATGGGCTTTGGGCCACGGTATAGATCCGCGCATAAGAATTGTCGCGAGTGGCAACAACTTTCCAATTGAAATTTTGGGCTTTGTTCGATTGTATAACACCATCGTGTCTCCGAGCGCCAATTTTTCCTGCTACCTCTCGCAGCAATTTGCATCACTCTGACGTAGAACAAGTTAATCCAAGACTGTCACACGGACGCGCGCGCGCGCTCAGCACACCTACAGCCTCCCATTCGCTCAAATAATCAGCCTAGAGTTAATTGCAGTCCAGTAGCTCCATAAGCTCAGTCTCTCTTACAGCAGCAGAAACAGCAGCAGCTATCATCCTCGAGAGCGAGAGAGAAAGAAAGAGAGAGAGGGAGAGAGAGAGCTGAAAAGGAAAACTGACGCGGGGAGATAGATAGAAAGAGCGCGAGAGAGAGAGAGAGAGAGAGAGAGAGGAGGCGATATCTTATCCGAGCAAAGAGTCATATATATGTATGTGTGTGCAGGTAGCCACCGCATACTGCTACTCCTGCTGCATGTCTCATCTTCGTGCGAGGCCGCTGCAACGGACGTATCTCCCAGCTCTGTCTCTTATTCTCTTTTTATCTCGTTCTGCGCGTACACACCCCGGCTTTCTTGATATAATGGGGCCCTTTTCCCTCTCTCTCTCTCTCTCTTTCTCTCTCTCTCTCTCTCTCTCTCTCTCTCTCTCTCTCTCTCTCTCTCTCGCTCTCTTGGCGTGGCCGATTAGAGCCGAGCTCGTTTCGTGATTTGCGATAGGCCGGGTAATGCTACCACGAGCAAGAACAGCAGCCATATCCTCGCTCTTCCTTCTCGATTTTTGTTTGTTTTCCAGTCTGCATGTTTATATCTGAACGGACGTGTATGTGTACGGATATATATGTGTGTGTGCGCGCAGCCTAGCACAGTCTTTCCCCTTGCGCTGAGCGTCCGTGCAGCGCGCGTCCACTCGTTCAATCGTATATAGTAGCTCTTCTATCCTTATCCTTCGCACGACAGTCTTTTTGAAAAAATAAATGGATAAATAGAGGTGGCTCGTTTATCCTACACCAACAATGAAATTTACAACTTTGAATAATTAATTCATTATATATATATATATATATATAT
>UELV01092011.1:0-10680 GCA_900490015.1 Megastigmus stigmatizans
AGAGAGAGAGAGAGAGAGAGAGAAACTTTCCGCGAATGGTCGCAAACGAAAAAATAAAAAATAAAAAAACCGTAGACACGCGCGAGCGCGCGAAACGCATTCGTGCCATCATTGATGCCTTTTCATCAAATGCGCATTTCCCATCCTTCGTCCATCTATACATTCCTTCCCCTCTACCCTCCTGCAGCATCGTTACTGTAACGCAGCAGCAGCCGTTCGCCCCATTCCATCCCATTTTCCTCCGTTCTCATTCACATTCCGCCGCTACCGTTTTCCCTCCCCCCCCCCCGGCAGAACCGCTTCTTCTTTCAGCCGCCGATCCTCGCAGCAGCAGCAGCAGCGGCAGCCTCCCATTCATCCCTCTTTTTCACTTTCCCTCTTTTCTCTCTGCAGGTGTACTGCACGTAGACACGGCTCGTCGCGCGCATGCATGGCTCACGCTAGATAGCGCCGAGCGAACGAGAAAGGCACTTTGAAAAGGTACCCAGGCACCAGCACCAGCACCAGCAACCATCGCACTTGCGAGCTTTTCGCCCCCTCCGCCCCCTCCCACTCTCTGTTCGACGAGGCGAAGGCCACTCGCTTTCAAGCTCGCCCCTTGTGTGCAGCGCGGCTGCCTGACTCTCTCTCTCTCTCTCTCTCTCTCTCTCTTGCTCTCTCTGTATGCGCTACGCGTGCGCGTGCTCTCGTCACCGAAAAAGCTTTGCGTGGCTCGAGCTCTCGCCCTATGGAAATCCATAGATAGACAGAGAGAGAACGAGATCTGCTTCGACGCGTCGTACACTCGTCGCGTTTCCCGCTGATACATTTTTGCGCTCTCTATCGAAAGAGGAGAAAGGGAGGCTGGTGCTGCGGTGCAGCTGTAATTAACGTCGGGCGAACGAAAACCTCTGTGAGAGTCGAGCTCGAATGTTTAGCGCGACGAGTGGTGGCGACGGCAGCGTCGAGCGCGTCTGACTAAAGCCGGAGCTGATCCACTGCGGCGCTCCTGGTTCTACGCGCGCCGCCACTATACTACTGACTTCCACTCGGTGACTGTCTATAGGTCGCGCGCCTCGATAGAGCCGATGCTAAAGCTTGATTTTCCCCTGTGCACAGACTGTTATCTATGGCAGCCGTACTTTTGCTGCAGTGCTCTGAAGGGACAAGTGTGCACATGAGTGTGTGTATGTGTGTGTGTGTGTGTGGGCATAAGCACAGGTTTGCGGGAGTGCGAATGCTCGAGTCGCTAATGTCGCTCGGGAATGTTGTGTGAGTCGGGAGCACCGAGCAGAGCAGCAGTAGGGGAGAAGCGAAGTTGCACAGCTGGATTTTTGTACCTTAATGGAATTCTTGGAGAGTCTGATAATGCAGCGCGTTAGATTCCACTTTTATTTTTTAAGAGCTTTTTACTCCAGCCTCTTTCCTACTTCGAGATAATTTGTTTTAGAACTGTACCTCTCTTTTTGGATGTATCGAGATAAAAATTGATTATAATCAATGCTTTTGCTGAGATGTATAAACTATAAAGATTTTTTAAAATTAAAATTTATGCTGCTATTGCGTGATAACTGTTTGGCGAATCACCTTTTCCATCGCCACTTATACAAGTGTTCTTCCCAAGAGTATTCGGTGTTGAAACGCATGGGCCGCAACTGTGTAACACTAAATCCAAGCGGTGATCGCTTAAAATTTAATCGGTGATCGGTGGTCGACGATGCGCCGCGCGATACTTTATCCGCGGCTCATGCGTTTTTTGAGCTCAGCTGTCCAAGATAAAGAGAAAGAGAGAGAGAGAGAGAGAGAGAGAGAGGGAGAAAGGAAAAGAAAGCGACCAGCTCGGCCGAGTGAAAAAGTCGGCGATAAAGCCGCGTAAATCGAGCTTAATTGGCGCGAAAGGGCAGTCGGGAGAAAGAGGAAAAAAGAGAAGAAGAAGGGGATATCGCTTCGGGTTACCGATCGTGTGTATATATATATATACATTGCGCACCCAGGGATAAGTGGAAAACGGCCCCGGTTCCCAGATAAATTCCTGCGGCCACTCTCTCGCTCTTTCGCTCTCCTCCCGGACGATATAACGGTCGCTGCAGCTCGCCCGGACCCGTGCACACGGGAGATCGCAATAAAGTATCGACGGATTCTGCAGCATACGTATACCCTGCATATACCGAACCTACCCGAAATTCATGCCAGCCAACCCAACGACTTTCTTTATTTTTTTTTATTTTTTTTTGTTTCACTTCTTCCTTCTTTTATTGCGCGGCAGCTCTTACGCGAGATGCGTGCGTGCTTTGAAAATATTATTTTGAAATACGGAAATGAGCTTTAGCCGAGCGCCGAGTTTGCTCGTGAAATTACAATATTTTTGTTTACGACTCTAGCTTTAGGTTTTTGATACTGCGGACTACGATGCGAAGTAGGAGGCTCGATATCGAACGATTGGCGCGGTAAAGAATTTTAATGATGCACTTTGGTAGCTGACTTTTGCATTAAAAGTTTATACAGCAAAGTAAACCGACGAGTCCGAGGTATGAGTTTCGAAAGTCGAATACTATGTAACACTTTCTTTTATTCCACACCGCGTCAAAATTGATATTTAGTGTAATAATATGCGCGTGAAACGTGGTTTATGCTGGAATACTAATAATGGTGCGCGCCGCGGGCATACTCGGCGTTTATTATACGAGAGTGAAAAAAACCGATGAATATTTAAGTTCATTAGTCGGTAGCCCGACGATATATAATACAGACAATCAAGCGCCAAAAAATGAATTACAACCCAGGTGATATTTTGAATTTTACGCGCGAAAGTAAGTACAGCAGATTTGCATGGCAGTATGGGAGGACGAAAGTAGGGAGGGAGGTAGTGGGAGGATGAGGGAAAAAGGGGGAAGAGCTGAGGGGAAGGGAGCAGTTAGGAAGTGCTTGGACGTGAAAGCAAAAGGAGAGAAAACGAGAGAGAAAGGGAAGAGGGCCCCAGACCGGGGGGCGGCTTATGAATATTGTATAAACCTAATCCTCGCAGATTGTGGATAAGTCAGCCGTGCTGTAGTGCGCCAGAAACGGACGAGCCCTTCGACCGCTTCATTCACGAAAGGGTTTTAAGCGGAGGGCGAATGCTTAAAAAAAACGGAAGGAAGGAAGGAGTAACGGACGAGACTGAGCGGTGGCAGCGGCAAAAACTGTCTGTGTAAAACAATGAACCTCTGGAGTCCGGGGCGCGTATAAAATGGCTGCTCCGCGGGGGAATAGTTTTACTCGGCGATTTCATTTCCATCTAATCGGATTGGGTTGCGAGTTGCTTTGCACGAGCGCGCGGACGGCGGGAGACTTGAATCGGACGACGCGATGAGTTTTCGAATCAACGCCGAGGCTGGTCAAAAGCACCGAGCGGGGGGAGGGGGGGGGGCTGCTGCTGCTGCTTTTACCATGAGAAGCTTGTCAAATTTCGCTGATTGCGTTTCTCCGTATTGCGAATTATCTGAATGTATATACGTCCACGCACGTTTTTTCAGCATCTACACGAGTTGACCCTCGAAACCTCGTCGCATTACAGTTAACATTCAATTTGGTAATAGAATGTTGTTAAATCGTATTAATAATTTATCGGACGCTGATGAAGTAATGTAATATATCCAAACATAATGTGGTGTATGCTAATACATGTAGCAAGGGCTTTCGCGTTAAATATGCCGGATTAAATTAAAATGTATGGAACGTACGCTCCAATGTGTGTAAAGCGCATAAATATTGAATGGAACAAATAAAGCGCGCGGTGTAGTGGATTTAATCGAGATAAATTCAATCGAGGCAAACTGTAATGCTCGACTGCGGTAAAGCATACAGAAAACCAAGATTAAAAATGACAAGAAATCATTTACGCGGAAATAACCAGAAGAAGAATAAAGATATATAGGATATTTGTCTCGATTCGCGAATTATCTTGCAATCAGCAGACAATCACGAAGCGTTAGACTACGCGTCGTCAGCTTCCACGTAACCATTACTGCACTGCTCAGAGATAGAGAGAGAGAGAGAGAGAGAGAGAGAGAGAGAGAGAGAGAGGAGAGAGAGAGTCAAGAAAACAGTAGCGCAGACGTGGGAGTACAGTAGTAGCAGCAGCAGCAGCAACCAGCCATGACGACGACATCATCGGTGAAGCTCTCGCTTCGGCAATAATTGTCAGATTGCTCGTAATTGCGAGCTCTCGAGACAAGTGCACGCTAGGAAGGACAAGTCCGAGGTTCGCAAGCACGACCGTGGTTGAAGACGGAGGAAGCCGAGTGCAAGAGGAAGGAGGAGGAGAAGAGAGAGCGAGTGGGACGAGACGAGAGGAGACGACGGAAGTATAGTACCGGCCGGAGACTCGATTCGTACCAAGAGAAACATAAAGGACGGGAAACAAAGGGACCATGATTTTTCTCTTATTTATTTGTTTTGCTTCCTTTTGCTTCTTTGCTCCCCTGATAACTTCAATTAATTGTCGAAGGTGTGTGAGTTTTTTTCGCTGGTGTGCTCTCGTTATTTTTTTTTTAATAGAAATAACTTCAGAAAAATATCAAGGTTTTTTGAAGTATACACATAGGGGTGAAATTAATTGATGTATTGATTTTTCGGATCAGTCTCGGCTACAGAGCAAATAACGAGAATAATTTTCAAGACAAGTGCACAATCAATTCCCGAAGAGTAAAGATGATAATAAGGAGTAGAGGTATAAAGAAACAAAGAACTATTAAGCATAAAATTCTTAACAGGCGCAAAGAACAATGGCGCATAAAGCAGGATAAAAAGGTAGTAGCTAATGCGTAGACAATGTGCAGTGGCGTAAAAGAACATGTAGCTCTATACGAATGACCAAATACGAAGTTAATTGGCAAAGGTATATACAGTTGCTTCTCAGAAATCTTCATCTTCTCGACGCTATAGAGAAGAATATTTTTTTTATTTTCAAGAAAAATTTATTTTAGTTCGAGTAAGAGGATATCCAATTGGAAGCGAAAAATTCTCTAACAGGATGAACAATATGTTTTATCGCGAGAAAGAGAAAGAGAAAGAGTGGGAGAAGGGGAAGAAGATAAGTGGAGACAGCGGAAAACAATCACTTAGAAAACTTAGCTGATATCGGTGGCGAGAGCGACGATCTTCGGGGGCATCCATTTTATCAATAAAGGGAGTTACAAAACTTCTCTTTCGGCAGTGCGGCCATGTGCCGTTATTAGGAAAACTTTATGGTTATGCCGCCACGATCCACTTACGCTCGATACCAATCACTGCAGCTTCAGCTCAGCTCGAATATAGGAGAAGCGAGAAAAAGAAGAATCGAGTCCCCGAAAACAAGCGACAAAAGGTGCAGAAAAAAAATCATCAAATTTGCCTCTCCGAGTAACGTCATAATTTCAAATATGTGTGTTAGCAGCGGGGTAATCGTAAGAAAAAAGAACTCGGCGGGAGAGCGGAAAGCGATATTGAAGTGTCGTAGAGAGGCTGGAAGCACCGGTGCGAGGGAGCAAAAGCGGTGCAAGTAAGCTGCTGAGGCTACATTCATAGAGAAGGACCGAGTGGTGGTGCGCGAGCGAGCGTGGATTAATAAAGCAGTGACGCCCAACTTGAGAATACGCGCTCGGCGCGATAACGGCCCCGCTGATGTATAGCCCCGGCCGAAATTGCATTCCATGAAAGGACGCGCGAGGAGCAGCAGCGCCACGGGTTCAGCAGCAGCAGCAGCAGCCGAGGAGGGCCTCGACGAATTCGGCGCCGTTCATCTTCGAGCTCTTCCAGCTCTCGCCACGGCCAGACCACCTAGAGAGAGTGAGCGAGAGAGAGAGCAGAGCGACTTCCTCACCCCCCACCACCCCGGAAAATCGAAATCGCCTCGTCGCTTATGGCGATTGCGGTCGAATGGGAAATTGCGTTTACGGCCAGTGCCTCCCCCCCTTCTACTGTCCCTTTACAATTCCGCTCTTGTCGCGAACTCTCGCCTCTACTCCTCCGAGCCTATAGAGCCCAATGTATACCCACTTCGGAATCCACTCGATAATTCTCTCCGGCCGAGTTTTATGGCCACCGATGCGCCTGTAAATATTTCCAGCTCTTCGACTCTACATATATATAGCTTGTGTGTGAGTGTGTGTGTATGTGTGTGCAGCGATAAGAAGAGTTGGCTGGGCTCGCGAGGTTGTTTATATGCACCCGGAAAAAGGATTCCTTTGCGATTAATGAATCGCTTGCTTCCACGTTCGAGGCATGGTTTATTTACACCAGCGTAGCATATATTTATTCTATAGCCAATAAAGAGTAAAGTATTTTTGGAACTGTAAACTTCTTTGAGATATATTGGATTAAAAGTTAATGATAGTTGATCAAACTTTGATACTCCGTAAAAAATTCAAATGAAAGGTTAACTAACTAATCTGTATTCAGAATAGTAAATGAATATTTTTAAATACAAGCTGAACCCTTTTTCATTATAAAAATATAGAACTACAATCCATCAATATTGGAAAAGCTATCGATGAAATAATTTTCATCAACTTACGTAATGATCTGAGCTGGTATCGCAAATCTAATTAGTAAAATAGTTTACCTGAAACAGAAAAAAAAAAGTTCAATATTAGTTTCTCAAGCTATAATTACAATGGGGTGTATTATTTTCAACATTCCATGTAGCTGGAGCGAAAGACTGCATTATTAGAGAAAATTGAATGAAAATCCAAGCATGCTGAGATTATATACATATATATAAGTCATCAATTCAAATATTTGCTTTCATTTACGCGCACGGGGGGGGGGGGCTAGGATTTGTACTAGTATAATAAGCAGGTTTTTAATACAATGGGACCAGCGGCGGCATTAATTAGGCCACGTATGAATGGACAAAGGAAATCCAAAGCGATCCGTTCATTCTATCACTGCCAAGTAATTAATCGCCCAAAGAAATAATTCTCCGCAGAATATATGTATAATACAACGTTCTTTCGCCCACAGTCCTGTTCTCTCTCGAAGGCTAAAAAGCCAGGAAAAATAATTCAATGAAGCCTCAGCGCTGAGGTTAGAGCGAAAGAAAACCCCTGAAAAGACGCTAATTAACGCGAGCACAATAAAAAACATTATTAACCCCGCGTGCGGAGCGTATTATCGGGTGATTCAGGGCTCGCGGCGCGATTTTCGTGGGCAAAGAAAATGCTGTATAGGGAAAGGGGAGAGGAGAGATGGCGGCAAGGTATGGCAGGCTCGCTTTGGGCTATTTAGACAGTGATTAACCGCGACAGGTAACAAAGCGGCATTTAGCGGTATTTAGAGCCGTATACGCAGACTCCGGGAGTATACAGTCGAGTCGAATCTCGAGGCTTCAGAAGCTAGGCATGGAGGGGCAGAGGGAATGGTTGCTGCCTCGGCTGCGATAAGGCTCTCCCTCTCTCTCTCTCTGTTCGTAACAATGCGCGAAATCCGGCATTGTTCCGCGGGTAACTGGGGTTTCAGCTATAGCTAAGGACGCGCGCGCATGGCTTAATTACGACAAAAATCTCGGACCGATTGTTCGCGCGAAGCCATTTGAGTGTGTAGAGGAGGAGGTAGAGGTTGGGGGGACGGAGGGTGGCCCTTTCGAGTCATCCGTGATTTTCGGAGAGCGTTATACTATCGTCAATTCTAATCGGATGTGTCACGCTCGGTGCTTCCCAGGCAGCAGCGCGTCTCTCGCGTCTCTCTCGTGTTCCGCTCAATGCGGATCCGCTCCTATAGTCTTTGCTGCGACTTCAATAACTAATTATACGAGCGGATTTCGCTGCCGCTTCGGGGACTCGGTGATCGAGGGAAACTGGCTTTGGTCACAGTTTGGAAAAGGGCTATTTGTATGGAAGGCCCGTAGTTTAGTCTCAATTTTCATTATCTTTGATATTTTAGATCTTGGCAAAGAGTCACTTTGCCATTAAATAATAATACATGACGTTATCTAAAAATTAAGTAAAAGAAAAACTTGAAATAAATTTATCGTTGCTTGAAAACAATTAACTCTACAAATCCGTTCACTCGAAATTCCTTATCTCCGTAGTTTTTCGAGCTACACCCTTAAACTTTTTAATTCCGTTATATCTGGTCCATAAAACTTTATCCTTTTAAAAATCTAAGGGAAAAGGGTTCGTATTTCTTTTTAATGCACGAGTAAACGGTGAAATTGTTTCCCCGAGTTCAAGAGAGTCACTAAATCGAAAAAAGCGAAGATGTGCGTAAACTGTAAAGAGAGAGAGACAGAGAGATAGGATAGACGTAGGCGGAGGGGTCAAAGTGGGCGAAGGGCGTAAAACATCGGCGCGGAGTAAGGCAAAGACGTTAAAGCTCGAAAGAAGATCGAAGAGGCCAGTGAGTTGCGACCGTGTGTGACCCAATTTTTACTTTCTTAACTTCGCTCGGGAACATAGTCTTCGCGTATTACGGCAAAGTTATCTCACTCTACGAGCGTGTGTACAGCGCTCGTAAAAGGAGTTTGTACCGCGTGTCCCGCGCCTTTAATAAAGAAACGCCTTTTATCCCTTATTCGTAGGTCGTCGCGCGAGCAAAGTTAGGCTGCTAGCAGCTGAGGAGGAAAAAGAAGACGAGGGAAAGATGAACGAAGCGAGAGAGGACAAGTCGAAGCGAATGAAGGCAGCTTTTTCCCTTTCTTTTACGACCTGTGTATTCATAAATGCAAAATGTCATGCCGCCGACGCCGTCGCCGACGCCGTCGCCGTCGCTGTCGTCGTCGCAGTCGCGACCGGCAGACCGACACACGTTGCGGAAGCGGCTATAAAATCTCGGGCAATACTACGCCAGTTATACATTTTCTCTCTCTCTCTCTCTCCTGTCTCCCTCTGGCGCGAGATTCTCCAATAAGCCGATAAAACGATGCTCGGCCGTTTATCTTTTTCTCCCGGTCTTTTTATACTTTTGACTCGGCAGCCGCCAAGTATAAATATGCAAAACACGTTAATGCACGTATATAAATAAACCCTCTATACTCGCTCGCCACCGCGTTTCTGCGAGATTCTACATGGCGCATGACTTTATATAATATCACGTTCGAATACTTGTCGATATATATACACATATTTCGTTGCATATTAATGCCTGAATATTCAACAATAAAATATTCATCCGATTCTCCCGCGCGAGAGCAAATTCATTTCAAAGCGCAAAAGCAACTATGCGTATAAAATATTGACGAGTTAGCCGTGAGTCTAAGCTCTGCCCAGGCACCGAGCAACATAAACCTCTAAAAATAAAAGTGTTCTAAAAGCGCAAAGTTCAAAGTTCGCGCGCACGCCTTAAAATTATAGGGCATTATTTATGGCGCCGCATCTGATATCCCGAGCAGGGCGTCGGCTAGGAAGGAAAATCCTTAGGCGCGGCCCGATATCCGCAGCCTGCGCAAGTTTCTCCTCACGCGTAAATAGCCCTGCATCCTGTCGAACTTCCCCATATTCCCTCTCCGCGTACTCCCAGCCATAGCCAGCCTCTCCCAGTCAGCTCCCAGGAAAATTCTCCGCTCGCAAATATCCCAAGAGAATCATCGTTCACGAAACTCCTTCCTCCGAGAGAGAGAGAGAGAGAGAGAGAGAGAGAGAGAGAGAGCTGCGATAGAGCGAGAGAGGGAGCCTTTCACGTGACTTATCAGAGCACCAGACCTGAGGGCGGAAAAAGGGTGGGGGTAGAACTCGCACAGGCTTTGGGGCCTGATTATATACGACACTTTCTCCGGGGCGCGCGAGTCGCGAGTTATGGCACGCGATAGCGGCGGCGGCGCGCGCTATAGAAAGCCCGGGGATTATAACCGGCGGCGGGACTCCGGCGGAGAACTTTGTTAGCCTAATTTATCGGGGAGTTTAGGGGCTCGAACTATTAATGCGACGGCTTCGACAGCCAACACACTCGAGGGAGGGAGAGAGAGAGAGACAAAGTGAGTCTCTAGACGGACGCCTTACGTGTGATGTGTACCTATATATGTGCATGACGGTTGGGCTGCTGATCTGTTTGTCGGGCGGATTCTTCCGTTGAGCGAACTTTCCGATCCGCGCCCAGTCTCGGAATTATACCATAGAGATGACTTATACGACGGACTCGGCTCTGCAGGTTTCAGTTTTAGTTGGCGGAAGCACCGAGACAATGCTAGATTGCACTTCGTGTCTACTTTGAAGGGCATTCTTAGTTTTCTTTGGCGCGTTGCGAGTATACGGACGGATATTGGCTTGAGGAGGCATATTTGTCAAGAGGGTAAGCTTTAATTTTGGAAGCTCAACTTTCGCGCGACAGATAGCAAGCATTAATATCAAATTTAACTTTTTGTAGATACTAACTCAATTTAGATGAACCAGTACTGTTACTTTATGTAGAAAGTCTAACCTTATCTAAGAGAATATTATTTAGATTATACAATGTATAATAAACGTCGATTTTGACAGTTATGCTTAAGTCATAAGACATAAAAAACTAGGAGAGCCGAAAAACCGAACCCTTCGCGCTCGTAAAACCAAACTGAATATTTCAAGATCCGCACACGTTCGGAGCTCGCGCACCCTACAATGACTCTCGAAGCAAAGTCTCGACGGGCGTTACCCTTTATTACGAGTAACACCGGTTAAGCGGCCGGGAGATACGTAAATCCCTTAATTGCCCAGCGAGATAATCAGATGGCCTGCAAGCCAAAGTACACACACACACACGCGCGCG
>UELV01092014.1:0-10563 GCA_900490015.1 Megastigmus stigmatizans
CCCCCCCCCCCCGCCCATTGTATACGAACAAATCTAACGATGGTTATTGTTGCAAGAATAACCGAAGGCTATAATTTACCAATCAGCGAGTGTGGAACAGTCGAAAAAAGCGTAAACTTTCCAAACGATCGCACAGTTCATCCGGCAATCATTGCTGCTGCGCGCACGCGAACTAAAGTAAAAAGCAATATTTACGGGAATGCATAGTATAGGTAGGTAGCTGCTGGTCAGGGAGGAGTGGGGAGGGGGGTAGGGGAAAAAGGGAAGCAAAGTGTCGAGGGGAGGGGGAGGGGAGGCTAGTAGTAGTAGTCGACGCGACACTATAGCATCAGCGCGTCCACGCAGGCCGTGTTTATAAAACGCCTAGCCGTTGACAATAAAATTGAAAAGATTTTCCCTCCAATAAAACGGCCATCGATCCTCGCGAGCCAATACACACTGCAGCTGTCGCAGAGAGAGGGAGAGAGAGAGAGAGAGAGGAAGCAGTTGTATAGTCGCAGCAGCAGGACGACGCGCAGCACATATCAGTCGTATAACACGGCAGGCCGGCCGGCGTTGACGTTTTAAAAACCAACATCGTAGATTCTAGCCGAGCCATTCCTCAGGGCCGTCCCTTATCCTTTATCTTCGCCGTCGTATAAAACGTCCACAAATCCAGCTGCGCGTACAGCGAAAGTCGTCGTCGGTATCCGAACGCTGGAGCGAGAGAAAAGTTGCGGCGATATTTTTAAGGAACGAGCGAGCGAGAGAGGGAGATAGACAGAGAGAGAGAGAGAGAGAGAGAGAGAGAGAGAGAAAGAGCGATAGAGAGAGAGAGAGAGAGAGAGGACTCATGAAAAATACACAACAATTACGCGTAGGACCTGCTGCAGGCACTCTTATACCTCGGTTCGGCCGTCTTCACGGCCCCGCCGTGAGGAAAAGTGTCTCTCGAGTGCACTACCTTCCCTCCGTTCGCACACACATACACCCGTAGCCACAGCCACATGCACGGGAACGGCTTGGCTAGAGGCTGCCGTCGCTCGTGGGGTGGAGAAACAAGGATTTTCTCGAGGGCACTCGCATCGGAAACAGACCGCGGGAAAGGATCTACGCTCTAGAGAGAGAGAGAGAGAGAGAGAGAGAGAGAGGAAGGTGGGAAGAGAGAGAGAGGGCAAAGGTCGTTCGGGCGTCGGCGCGCACACACGCCTAATGCAGCGTGTACGCGAGCTCCTCTGCAGCACTCTCTCCCCGTATATATGTATGCGTGCACACACGTACAGGCTTGCATACATAGATGTGTGCGCGCGCGCGGTCAATAAATCGCCGCCGCGAAATGGCCAAGAGTGAGTGAGAGAGAGAGAGAGAGAGAGAGAGAGAGAGAGAGAAAGCGCGCGCGCACACACTCTATTGCAGCAGCTCGCGCGCGCGAACCTGAAATTCGATCAGGGTCGATTCGAAATGAGGGGAGAGGTTGTAAAGTGGCGTTTCGCGAGTGTACCAGCAGCAGTAGCACGAGGAGGCGGAAGAGGAGGAGGTGGAGGCAAGGCGAGTAGTCAAGTTGAAAGGACTCGTGCCCGACGACGACGACTACAACGATGAGTCACGACGGAAGGGTCAAACAATCTGTTTATGTGATGCAGTCTGTAGGGCTCGCAGTGGGAGGAGGATGAGGAGAGTGTGTGTGTGTGTGTGTGTGTGTGTGTGTGTGTGAGAGAGAGAGAGAGAGAGAGAGAAGAGCTACGCTTCGTTGAGCTTGGAGCATTTGTAACAAAGCGACGGCCAATTGCGTTCGCTGGCTGATCGCTCGCCTCTCTCTCTCTCTCTCTCGCTCGATAACTCCGGCTTTTTGAGCCTTTGTGTGTACCGAGCCGAGGTACTCTTAGGAGTCCGGAGTTGGTTAAGTTTGCAGGGTGTGTTGCGAGCCAACGGTTTGCCAGGATCTTTACACTGTCCCGCAGCAATTTTCTTTTCGGCGGATGCTGGAACGGATTTGTGGACCTGGCCAGGGATGCAGATGAGGTTTTTTTGTTTCTTCTTTGCGAAATAGGATTTGGACGAGCTTTACCGATTAACGATTTGCAATGTATGGACGTGTCTTTGATGGGCATTATGACTGCACGTGGCAAAGTTACTAAATTTCATCGGAAATCCAAATACATATATATAAAAATAGATAGTATTTTTACAAGTGGCCAACAGCAGTTTTTTGTTAATATTTTTTGCACGCGCGGAATCAAATACACATCGGTATAGCCTATAACGCGCATTCCTGCCTAAATGTATACAAAGAAAAAAAACTAGAAGCATATAAAACGCGAGTAGAACAAGATACTGAAGTAGTAGTAGTTAAAAACTGTCGCAGACAGGGCTTTCGTCCCAAATGGAGCGCTAATATCTGGACAAGGAGAGGAGACGAGAGAGCCAGTGAGAGAGAGAGAGAGAGAGAGAGCGAGAGAGAGAGAGAGAGAAAGATACACGCAGAGTCGATATAATAACAATAAAGCCCCGCGGGCAACTATAGGCCCTCTAAAAGTCATAAATCTCGGCGAGTCGCTTGGGCGTAAATTAGAAGAAAGTCGCGGCATCGGACGCGTCGGACACTTCGTCGTGGTGCTACAGCAACAGCAGCACAGCAGCAGTAGCGAAAGAGAAAGAATGCATCGCTCGTCCGCTTCAGGAACAGCCGCGACCGGTAAAGCACGCGTCACTACCCTTCCCCCCTCCCCTCTTCCCAACCCTCCACCTCTCGCAGTAAATACTAAAGCCCGGCGACTGGACACGCGTAAGTGGAGGACAGGCCAAAGAGGAAGAATATATATATATATATATATATATTGTGTGTGTGTGTGTGTATAGAAAAGGAGCTGGGCTCGGCCGTGTATATAGGTGCAGCAGAATATACGCACGCGCGGACGCGACCGCAGCAGTCTGGAGAACGAGTTTGTCCTTGGTATTACGTGCTGCCAGCGAGAGAGCGGGAGAGCGAGCGAGCGAGAGAAAGAGAGGAGGCTGGAAGCTGGCCGCTTTAGCTTTAGAGCCATAAATCCCGCGCTCGCCGCCGTTAATATCGCCCCCTCCATCCTCCTCCTCCTCCCACCTCCTCTAGAGAGAGAGAGAGAGAGAAAAGCAGTTTACGAAACCCGCCCACCTCGAGCTCACCGCCCCGACTATCTCTCACGCCGTCGCACGTCTTCTCTCTCTCACTCGGTTCACGGTGCGATGCCTCGCTGAAAGGCCCGACTCTCCTTTTTCCACCGCTCGGCTTCGCTCCCTCACTTCCACGCTGACCGAATCCAGTTTATACCCGACTAGAGAGAGAGAGAGAGAGAGAGAGAGAGAGAGAGAGAGAGAGAGAGAGAGAGAATTGAATTAAACTTCTTTATTGTCGATAAGGTCTATGCAGACCGTATATCGCCGAATATAAAAATACAATCAATAATTACATTTGTAACTTATAATTAACGACGATATTAGCAATATAACAACAAATTAGCAATAGTACTAAAGGCACGCAAGAGGAAATTACACAAATTTAACATCACGTATACTATGTAAATATTCACAATCAAACGTTAAGAATCCTCAATAATACGTTTATTTTCCAGGAAATACTCAAATACGGCACACTTAAAATGGCGACGGTTTCATTTTTATTCTGAACGGTAATACGTAAACGGTCCCACAGTTTCATTGCCTGGTAACTGAACGAGTATTCAAAAGTTGTCGTAGCAGGAGTAGGTAAATTGAAGGCAGATGAAACCGAAACTATGGTAGCTCATTCGGACCGTCTTACGTCGGCATCAAGCTTGGGGAAGAACGGCAAGAGATAGCTGGGCTTCCCAGTAGTTAGGACCTTCTACATCAATACAGCGGAAAAATATCTACGCCTATCACTGACAGAAAGCCATTGCAATCGCTCATACCATGGCTCAAGTTTGGCATCCTTCCGTAATCTGAAGATAAAACGCACTAGGTGATTTTGGAGTCTTTGTAATTTGTCGTTAAGATAGTCAGTCAGGTCAGAGTACGCTAAACAACAATAATCCAAGTGCGACAAGATGAATGTGGTAATCAATTGTTTTTTCAATGAGGATGAGAGGAAATGAACTCGGAATCTCAGCCTATTTAACTCACCATGCGTTCTGAAGATTATTTTTGAGACGTGGGCGTTCCAGCTAAGGTTAGAGGTAATCGTTAGACCCAGATTTTTGACTGATTTAACAACTTTCACATGTTGGCCGTTTACAACTAATGGCGGTAATTGAGAAGGATCTATCAACATTAACATCTGCTTAGAACCAAAGATAATCACAACCAACTTATCAAAATTGAACACGAAATCATTCTCGCGTGCCCAAGCTGCAACATTCTCTGCATCTTCATTTAATTTACGAATGGTACTAGCCAAGTCTTCACGTTGACATTGAAGGTATATTTGAAAATCATCGGCAAACAGCATACAAGAGTCTTTACAATGCTTCAGACAGTTAGTGATCAAAATCAAGAAAGCAACTGGACCTGGATTGGATCCTTGAGGAATACCAGAAGTGAGATTCAAAAAATCTGTTAGGAATCCGGTTAAATCGACTACAGCTTGCGATCTACTAGAAAGATATGAGAAGAACCATTTTATGAATTTGTCAGAGCAGATTTTTTGTCTCATGATACACAACAATGTAGAATGTTTGACACTGTCGAACGCTTTCCGAAAGTCAAAAAGCAAGAGAATCGTGAGCATTTTCTTGTCAATGCCCAGGCGGATATCAACGCTGACTGAGGGCTATAATGTTTTCTAAACCCTGATTGAAATGGCGAGAGGTAGTTATTTTTTTCCAGAGAGAGAGAGAGAGAGAGAGAGAGAGAGAGAGAGAGAGGAATGTGGACCGGAAACGCGGGATTGTGCGCTTGATCGATTCGAGCCTTGATTGATGCCTGCTGGAAATTAACCGAGTTAGAGGGAGAGAGAGAGGGCGAGGGAGGGAGGATGTCAGGCGAGCATTATTGCCGCTGCAGAGCTACACCTGCTACACACGCGTGCGCGCGCGTATTTAAATGTGATTGCAACCGGTTTCAAGGAGGTTCTGACTTGATTCGATTTATTCCACTGGACGCTCCGGACGTTTGACCCTTGCTACTGTCGCTGATGCAAGCAGTCGCGACGAGCCTCGGAAAGGGTAGAGTACAGCTGTTTTTATTGCGAGCTTTCGGATCTTTGGGCGCGCTGTTAAAGTGCTGCTTGCGCCACGGGAATGTTTGCTGCTGGTAGGGGACTGAGATGATTCTAGGACACGGGAAATTCAAAAGGATAATCAAGGGGATATTTATACAATTAGGCGGGTAAGGATCTAGGTACGATTGCTTTTAAAAAATAACGGTGGGATATCTCAAAAACAAGTTTTCTTTATAAAGCATGACTCTTAGATCAGCTGAGATCAAAACAAATGCGATATAAATTATATTTCCATTTATATTTTGAAAATTAAATAAAGTAAATGTTATTTATAAAAATTTAAAATATCTGCTGAAATATTTGCAGAGCGAACGATAGTTTTATTTGAAGGAGCAAATGAATTTGCCTACAGCATAAATTGGATTATCTCTTTCCAATAATAAACATTTCGCGATGTTATCGGCAAAAAAATTTAATCCATTTGCCTGCCCCATCCAGTCTTCATATATTCCAAGCTAAATGAGTAAAGTCCAGTTATATTTCTCTCGCCGCTTAGAATATTTATGTACCATAAAGTTCAATTAAACCGCGCCAAAAGAATCCGCGCACTGAGAATGAGGACATCCAAGTTAGATCTAAGAATTTAAACTTCGTTTATGCAAAATCCTTTTGAGCGTAATAAGAGGTGAAGAAGGAACAGAAAAAAAAGAAAAGAAGGATCGGGTTGTAAATTTCAAATTTTCAAGAACTCATTTTCGCTTACACAAGTGCCATTATTTTGAAACTTTCGAGGAGCCAGAAACGAAAAAGTTACCATCCATAAAACTGATCACCTGCTCGTACGTTGTAAAGCAAACTTTGGCCTCTTCGGTCGGTAATGCGATAGGGAAAAGGAGATCCTGAAATCAATTTTTTTCTATAAAAAAATAAAGACTATATAAGTAAAGGCAAAACTTTTAATATTTAATAATAACAACAGAAATGAACTATGTAACTCAACCTACTTTCCCTCGTCCCAACTTCACTTTACGCAGAAATTTAATTGCTGTCTCGAGGCAGGCATTATATCTCGGGCTGTACGCACTGCATTTTTCCTAAAAGAAGGAAAAGAGGGGATGGGGCAAGCAATTTATGGGGCAAGGTGGCAGGTACATTCGCGCGCAATATTCGCGGCGCTGGCTGCGCGGACTTGGGACCCATACAAGAAGATAAGAGCAGGTGGAAGGAGATAAACAGCCAGATAAATCAATGTATTATGCACGGTATCAAGTAGGAACAATTAAGAAAGTTATTTGCGAGATACTTAAGGAGTTATGGAGTAATTCATAAAGTCCGTAAGCTTGACGTGAACGAGTGGGAGTGAGAAAGAAGGAGAGAGAGAGAGAGAGAGAGAGAGAGAGTGAGAGAGACGAAAAGGGGAGTTTAATTATGTCATAAAGTCGCATCTCTCAAACTACTCTCGTTCAGAGAGTTTAAATACTTAAAGGAAAGTATTACTCGAAAAGTAAATTCATCAAATAATATTATTCTTTTCGGATTTTACGCAGCTCTCCCGATATATAAGTATATATTCAGTATACATTATTACGCTGCGAAATTGCCATTTCCCCCTTTTGTGCGCGGCGAACTTTAATCAAAGGCATTCGCCGAGTTTTAAGGTCTTTGAAAATTTCCGGGGCCTAAAGCACTCCAACCTACTTAAGAAAGCTCGCGGGAGGTCTTAATTCGAGCCGGCCCGAACTTGATCAAAGATCTTTAATTATAATAACCTTGAAAGAAGCGGACTTATTACACCGCAGCATAGAAACCGTAGCAGTCGATTAAAAAGTTATTCGAACAGATATAGGCATTATCTACTCTTCCTAATTCTATAAGCCGTCCTCTCGATTTTTACCTTTTGCGCTTTAATACATTTCTCTTTAAGTTAACAGACAAAACTGCATTATAGAATAATTTTGAAACTTAATGAGCGGTCCTGTTTAAGAGTATCATCAACAATTGCATCATCCAGAAAGTACATTATAAATTTAGTATTCAGTGAGTACTAAACAACATCGAACTTTTTAAGTAAAATTGCATACTAAATTGTGATTTGATGTATTTCCATATCAGAGAAAGTTACAGTAGTAAAAGTGTGGCATAAGAAGTAAGTTGCATACGTCAAACTTGTTCTGCTGCAACATGTTTTGTTTGAATATCCAAGATATTGAAACAGTTTATGTACGTATACTACACATTTATATAACATACTAGAAAATGGTGTAACTGCAAATTATGCAGCAAATTGTACTATGTTATAATTTAATATAATAATTATATTCAATGTCAGTTAAATATTCCTGATGATAACAAAATGTTGTGATTAAAAATATTAAAATAAATATTCGTGAGGTACACTTGTAGCGTTGTACATGTTGTAATATTCCTGTGTAGCTTGTTTTTTTTTTCAGAGAATTTCTTTATGTCATAAAATAATAATAATGAACTAACCAAAGCATGTCGCGTTATGTTGGTGTGATTGTTCGCCGAAAATACGAAACAGCAGCTTACCTGTAACAAAAAATTAAATTTTATTATTCTGATGGAATTAAATTTAAAAGAGTGAAACTTTTACTTCTATTATAATAGGCTTGGAGAGGATATTCCCTTTTATTGAGACTGTATCATAAAATCGAATTTAGTGCTTTTAGAAATAACGGTGTGGTGTTCTCTTTTTTTGACTTTCATTAATTTAAACTGTAAATATATTAAAAATTCATGTCAGAATTATTATTATTATGTAAATTTTATGTTTCAAATTTTACCTTTAACCACACATAGAAATATAATGAATGTGATAAGGTGATAATATTAATTAACCAAATAATGAACCATAAAAATTGCGACTAATAAATATTTAAAACGTTTGTTTTCAATTTATTAAAAACATTCTTTCTTCATCGTAATAAAATTATTTTACAATTGCTTTTATACTATCAAAAGAAAACGAACCTTTTTCATTTGTAAAAAAAATCGAGAATTCGTGGTATTTAGGCGTCGAATTGTAGATAGGTAGATGCGTTATCACAAAATAAAAAAGTGCAGGGGAAAATTCGACAGCGGTCGCAAAAATGTTTTATTCGGGGGTAATGGATCGCTAATCCAGAAAATTCAGTCGAAAAAATCTGACCGGCTCACTTAGCTATATAGCCAAAAGGTGCGTTAGATTTTTTTAATATTTAAATCTCGAAAAAAAAGTAATCAAGTGCGCACACGCCTAATCTATGAAAATCCAGATACGTTCGTATACACGCGCAGTGGAAAGGAGGAAAAAAAAAGAGGTAAGAAACGCACCCGAGAGGTGAAGAAAGTAAAGGAAAAAAAAAGAACAAGAAAAGAGCTCGATACAAAAGCTCGACAGGAAAAACAGACAGCGGATAAAAGCTAAAGTAACGTTATACACACGCAGCACGCGCGCGCGCTCGCACAGAGTGAAATACGTCGAGAATACATGAATTCTCGAGTCCGAGGTAATGCAGCTTTTAGCAATATCCAGTAAATCTGCTTCAAGTGGAAATTGAAGCTGGAGCTTGCCTCCTACCCCTAGCCCCCCCCCCCCCCCAAACACTCTGGGAAAATGTATAAAGACGCGTAGAGCGGCGGCTTGGCTGCAGCAGCGGAGAACCTCGACTCCCTCGCGACGCTGCTAAGCGTTATATATTATATATAAGCGTCTTTATTGTACTGCGCGAAGAACCTGCGCTGACACACACATACACTCACACACACACACACACACAGAGCGAGATAGTTATGTATATATATATAGAGATCCCCCCCGCGGGATTTAACTCCTTGCCCAAGGCCATCATCCCGTGTTCTGGTTCTCTGTTAACCGAGCGAGCGAGAGAGAGAGAGAGAGAGAGAGAGAGAGAGTCGGATATCCTCGTCGTCGGAGCCATTCTTTATCTCGTTATGCGTGGATTAAAAGCCCGAAATCCGGCCTGCGCGTAATCCCTGCCTACTTCTCTCTCTCTCTCTCTCTCTCTCTCTCTCTCTCTCTCTCTCTCTCTCTCTTCCACTCTCTCTTTCTATCTCCGTCTTTCTCTCCGACAAAGACACAACGTTTAATGAGATTGAAATCCCTTCTTGCTGGTCGACGGCGCGCGAGCTTGTCCCATTATGCCGTGCGCCGCAGCTCGTGAAAGAATGAAAACGAGACCGAAAGAGGCGAGTGAGTGAACGAACGAGCGAGAAAAGAGTTGCCGAAATGATGCGCGTAGCTCTTATACGGAGACCTCGCGGAATGCCGGATAACGACGCTTGTTTTGCTGCTATAACAATGCGGCAGCCAAGTGTACTCTCCGCCACCGACTCTGCCACCGTGTGTTTCGAAACGAGCTTCTTGTACAGATTGTTTACCGTGCAAAAGAAAGATGCGGTGCACGCGATGCATATCTATAGCAATTATGATTTAGTACACGGGAGATAGCTTTTCTCTTTAATATGCACTTCATTTCCGTACTATCCATGTTATGTTGCTGAACGCACTATTCATTTTAATAGGAATCTTTCATAAGAAGAAGCTTTTCCATTGTTAACGATACAGGCATCGGGAAATAACAACAATAGATCCACACGGAGATAAATATTTCTAGTAAAGTTTCCAATACGTTTATAATATATATTTACAAGAAAATATTGTAATTTGACCACAGATTGCAAGACATAAATAAGAACTTGAGTATATATGTAGTAAGTTTTCTTTGACTAAATTTTACTAGAAAGCTATTGTCATTTTTGAGCTTACGCATGAGCAGAAGCAACGAGCTTTATTTAGTTGGTAAAGTAAGATCATATTTTTTGCACTTACAGCATATTCTAATGTATTTAATGAAATGTTGTATAAGGTAACATACGAGGGCGAGTCGAGGTAACTCACCCAAGATCTCGACCGGTTGACAAAAAAATTCGTTATTTAATTCGTTTTATTTATATGTTGTCTACAGGTGTGTTTTAGAATTTAGTTCAGACAAAAAATTTTTTAATGAACCAAATATCATATCTATAGACTGTTATATTTCTATCTTTTTTCTTGTACATCGATACTATAATTAAATAAGTAGCAAATAGTTCTTACATGAATATAGGGTAAAACGTGTTTCTATAGCAACCACCTAAGTAGCCGGTAATGAAGGATGTAATCGAAGCTATAATCGTTATTGGTTTTCTCGAATCAGTAGCAACAACAGCAGCAGCAGAACCGAAAACAAAGAGAGGAGAAAGCTGTGTAAAAAGGGTATTTTTCTGTATTGCTCGGCGTACACGTAGTTCTTGATTAGCGATGCACAAAAAGCTGACGATTAGTACTAACGAGGAGAAACCGACCGGGCGCGTACTTGTTGTCGAGAGAGAGAGAGAGAGAGAGAGAG
>UELV01092017.1:0-12431 GCA_900490015.1 Megastigmus stigmatizans
TATATATATATATATATATATATAACTTTTTTTAAAGGTTGTTTAAATAAAGGGACTAAAAAGAATTCTATGTCGTTGGGAAAGAACGATAAATTGTACAAAAAAGCAACGAACACGGTACAAATGCATTTTGTATGTTTAGGTAAATATATTATGCCGTAGACTTTTAACTATTCTGAGCAAAGCTGACAAAATTTGTGTCACTGCATAAATACATGCAAAAGGACAGATCGATCTCTCATCTTTGTTTTCCATCTGTCAGAATGCTAAAGAATATGAAAATTTCTGTGATTTTATATATTTATCTGCAACTTACAATGACTAAAACAGTAATAAAATAATAAAATAATAAACCGTTTAGATAAGGCCTAATATATAGAAATCAAATACATCATTAGTCATTGTATTTTCTTTTCCATTTTCTCATAATGTACAATATTTTAGAATTATCAGTATATTTCAGTAATATCCAGGCAATAAAATGGTAATGCATATTTGATTATCTAAATATGCGGTAATATTATTTACATCGTTAACAAGTATTTACTTTTTCCCATCATTCAGTTTAATTATCAGAACGAAGACAGATTTTTACTTTAAGAAGTTATAGGTATATATGGTACAATAGTCGTGCCATATAGATACTATGTGGCATATATGGTAGAATGGTCGCGTCGATTATGTTTTGTAATTATAATCATTAAGCCTAAAAGATGCTAATCAATTCCTAGTAATGGGCAGATAATTGCAATGCAATTATTTCTTATAACCATTCTGATCTTTCTATGTAAAGGGTTACTAAATCGAAGAATTAACTTTACTAAGCTTGAATTTTGCTTTATGAAGTAATTTATTACAAGTTTTTCTCTAATTATAGAAGATTTTGTAACGTGATGATTTAATTATATATTTTCTCGTGTAATTTATATCTTATACTCCTTACCCGTGAGCAATCAAATGTTTAATTACGGAGTAATT
Organism: Megastigmus stigmatizans; assembly: GCA_900490015.1. Lineage (NCBI taxonomy): Eukaryota > Metazoa > Arthropoda > Insecta > Hymenoptera > Megastigmidae > Megastigmus > Megastigmus stigmatizans. The sequence continues at coordinate 979 of UELV01092017.1, forward strand.
AAAATAAAGATGATTTTAAAAATAAATTACGTTACACGTATACTAATTAACGGAATGAAACTTATACGCATTGCTATTTTACAGTCGTTCTTTTCAATAAAATGGTAAATTACATACTTGATAATAGTGACGAGAACGAAAGTAAAATATTGATGCTCACAAGGAAAGCATATTTTCGTTAGCAGCGCCAACTTTAACGTTCTAAAAACCTATAAAGTCAACGCAACAATTCCAATACAAACAAATACGCGTGTATACAATGCGTTAACGTTTAATCTCATAAACAATTCAACTCACCAACTAATAAAGCCCGAGTAAATTCATCGATTCGGCCAAAGGTCTACGCAGAAAGTGAACAAAAAAATCCAGCAACTATTCCCTTTATACACTTTTATACGTATAAGCGAATCATCGAGGATGCACAAAAAGAATTGAACGCCCGAACGTCCGCATCCAACCAAAACTTTCCACGTTCTATACCTCCAAACTATTCAAAACTGGAAATAATGATGTTTCGATCCGCGCTAAACAAAAAAAAAAGGACTGCACAGCCCTGCAGCCGAGTGCAGAATTCGTATATACACACACTATTATAGAGGAAGGCTCCGCACGCTACTCGATCCGTCCACGTTGCGGAATCTCGCAGGACTACGCGAGCATCCATCGGTGCGCCGAGTTTTTCAGCCACCGCTGCTGCTGCTATACATACACGCGCCGCGAGAAGAAATGCTACATAACGCGATGCGCGCACACCGAACTCTACAATCTTCTCTCTCACTCACTCTCTTGCATCGCGTACATACATATATATATATATATGATATGCACATGCAAATCCGCCACGTGCGTGACGCACACCAACACCTCGCGATAAGCTTCCTCGCACACACACATACACACGCACATATGCACACAGAGAGAGATGCACCTCGAGTGGAGTTTTTTTTTTCTTTTTCAAGCGCGCTCGATAGACAAACGCACACACATATATATATATGCATGTGGGTGAGAGAGAGAGAGAGAGAGAGAGAGAGAGAGAGAGAGAGAGATGGTCTTTGAGAGCGCTCGCGCGCGCACGTGCTTCGGCGCACCGACACTCTTTGCGCGCATACCCGCCGCTGGTTTTTCGCGCGCGATCGCACAATATCGATGCGTGCGCGTGCTACGCGCGAACCTCCTGGCATGTGCCTCTGCGCCCAATGTATCCCCGTGAACACCGATGCGCACTTTCGCGTTTCATATATATATATGTGTATAGACGCGAGGATGCGCAGCTGTGAAGCTCGAGATTAGACGAGGCCGCGGCATTTGAATTGGGTGAAGATTTATAGATAGACACCTTATATATGAACGTAATATTTCTATATTACGTTCGTATAGATCGCAATATGTATATCCGAGTGTTATTGTCCAGATTTGCAATGTGAAATAATACTTTGGTCAAGGTGCAAGAACGTATCTCGGTACCCCGGAATATTCATAATTATGCTGATTGCCCGATCTTTATTCTACTCGAGAATTATTCAGTATACATCTTAGCGAGAAGACGAGTCTTTATGAATTCGTTATTAATACGTCTGCAGACCTGCCGGGTAAGATTAAATTAAATTATATATACACCTGGTGAGGTATAACTATGAGAAACTGGGACCACTTTGTTATGGATAAGCTTCATTAGCATCATTTCGTTTTTCATGCGGAATTAATTATTTGCCGCGGGTGTTCACCTAATTATGGTATATGTGTACGAGAAAAGAAATATAGGGTAAAATAATAAGTTCGGGAAGCATCGTGGAAGTACCATTGTGAATTATTAATACTTGTTCCGCGATATTAACTATCAAAAAGTGCTAAAAAAATGTGTACAGCAGCCAATTACCTAATTATAAATGAAATTCTTCTTTTTGTTAATAATGTTGGTTTTATAATGAAGTTATAAGTTTAACGATAGAATATTAAAGCAGCGTTGTCTAGAGGGTCCTTCTATAAAATTGAAGCTATATTACATAACAGAATATATTTAAACCAAAATAATAATCTACGGAAGCTCGGACTCAAATATTACGAGAATCAACAAAATTTCACCGATATACCAAAAATACCAAAACTCTTTAAAACCTCGTTTCACAGCAATATTTTGTAAAACTATTCATAAATATTAAAATAAGCTTCGAACGCAATTGAAATGTGTACCTTTTACGATTTCGCTAAACCAAGACAACCATCAGATAAAGTGAGCACTTAATTAGTGCCCCGCAACAGAAATCTCAAGTAGCATTCTCGAGATAAGCCATTTTCATGCCAAAGAAGATTTATGAATAATAAGTTCCTCTTTTGAAAGCCTTCGAGTACCTCTCGCTTATCCGACCGCATCTCGGTGCACTTCGAAAATAGAAAAAAAGAAAAGAAAGAAAAAAATATTACTTTTCATTTTTTGCCCCCTCCTCCACTTGCAACTAATTACGAATAATAAAGTAGGTCCTCGAAGGCCTGCGAAAACAGTGGTGGCGGAGGCACAAATCGAGCATGCGCCGCATCGTGATTTCAGTGCAGCACACACACACACACTTAAATTGCCATATCGCATGTATATAACGATAGAAAAATACCAATCCTATATATATATATATATATATGATCAAAGCGGACTTATTTCGAAAATAGCTTTACCCTATAGTACCCCGAAAAACAACGGAAAAAATCTCACCTATAGAACGCGCACGCGACAATCATTATATATATATATATGCAGCGCGTCAACGCGCGACGGCCGCAAGAACAAGAGAGAGAGAAAATGCAGAAATCACAATAGAAGCGGAAAAAAAGCGTATGTATTCAAGTGCCGCGTGCTAAAAAGCCGTGTGTGTGTGTGTGTGCGTGTATTTACGCGCGTGTCGGTGGGAATGAAAGGAAAAAAAGGAACAATGGCGAGCTAATGTGTTTGGCGCCAAGCTATACCGGTATACATATATACACACTTATATGAACGAAAAAGCATCGCGGCGCGGGAATTGAGCGACGGATAGATCGTCGTTTTTATTATTGTACTACACGTTAATTCCGATATAGTCTCGCGCGAACGAAATAAGGAGAGAACGAGCTCTGCCGCACTCTTTTATAATATGCTGTGTCACTGGGTTACCTGCACGTATATTTTCATTCTCGGCTGCATTCATATATGCAAATAATAAACGGAATCGTATATATGCATATAATAAACGCGCTATAATATAATATGTAACGACGAATCTTTGACTTTGAACTAAATCTTCGGCGAACGTGAAAAACTTGCGTAAAGACAAGAGAGAAAAGTACACAATTAAGGTCGGCGCGCATTATGCTAATAGTTCATGCTTGAAAACAACTTAACATCTGCAAGCTCACATATATAAGCCACTATGTGACAAACAGCGTTGTCGTTATACATTCATCCCCCGGCTACTGATCCAAACCCGATTTTCCGTCCTATCAATCCGTCGCAGTGCCGGCTCGGCATCGCGCACATAAACATCACTCGACGCATCATCGCGCGCGCGTTTTTCTTTATACAAAATTTGTTTATACAAGAGTTGAGTTTGAGAAGATAGAAAAAAAAAGGAATTAGAGACACGTGGGCCATATAACGTTAAACATCGACCTTATACACTATATGAGACGCGGCTTATATGCCTTGCCGAGTCTTGGGCAAAGTCGCGACTGCGTTTCGCTGCGGTGCATATAGTCGCCTGGTGCTCGCGCGTGCGCGCGTCCTCCCTCTCTCTCTCTCTTTCCTTCTTATACGTTCAGTATACATGCTTTGATGTATATCGTCTCTCTCTCTCTCTCTTGCGCGCGCGCTCACGCTCGCTTCTATGGTCTGTATAGACCTCTCTTGTTTCGTTGTTACAATTACGACCGCAAACAATAATGTCATATTCCCTCGAATAATCGCTGCCGTACACCGCGCCGCCTTCGCGAAGCTCTCGTGTCTTCTCGCGTGATCGAGCTGCCTCTCTCTCTCTATCGGTCTCTTTGCCCTCGTGTTCGCCTTATGTCGTGCAAGCGCTTATCGGGCCGCGTGTTTCATTCGGCTCCGCGATTTCGGCGGAGCCCCGCGATTAATGGTCGTGACGTCAGCGGCTTGTGCGCTGATCTAGAGACCGCAAGTTTATGCAGGTGCATTGGACTCGGGTATCGCTGTCGCCACGGCACATACACAGCATTGTTTCGGACTTTTTTTTTTCACGAGATTCGCTGTTGCGTAATTTAACACACACACCGAGAAATTGGTCAGCGCTAGGTGCGATAAATGCCAATGCTGAAATTTCAAAGCGGTTGATTAATGGGTTTTTTTTTCGTATGCAGTACACGTTGGAAGAAAAAGAATATAATAGTTTATTAATTACAGATTAAACTGACAAATTTTTCCGCATCACTAAAATGATATAATGAATGGGTAAAGAGAAAAACTGTTAAATTAAATGCTTATTTCGAGAAAACCGGCGTGCGTCAAATTTAAAAGCTGTAACTAGAATTTTTCCCGACGTTGGGCTCGTCAATCAATCATTAGTTTTAATATCCTATACGATTGAAGATAAACTTCGAAATATCTTAAATGATAACGCAAATCATGAATTTATACGAGGCGTCAAAGAGTTAAGAAAGAAAAAAAAACCATCCAATCTTGTGAAATTTGAAAATTCTTCATCGAAAAGTATTTCCTCGCGCATCGCAGTCAAAAGTAGGGTCTTTGATTTTGTTGAAAAATTTCCTCGTTAGTGCAGCCATGCAGATATACCAAGTGTCCTTGTGGCAGGTAAATAGTATGATACATTGCACACAGTCCGCGAGTCCAGATTCTATAGCAACCGAGTATAAAAGATGACCACAACCGTGCACGCATATTATTACAATAAGAAAGACTTCTCGCCATCCTACACTCGTAATTTTTTTGTCACTCGTATTCGTTATGCCGGCTATATACTTCGCGACCGCACAAGAAGCTAAAAATCATTAATTTCAAACTTTCGAAGTAATTTCATAATAACGTCTATATCTTAAATGCTTGCGTGAAAAAATGCAATTTCGTATATACGTACGAGGTTAATCAAATTGTACAGTAAAAAAAGAAAGCAGCTATAACTTTTAACCTACTTTGTGCGAATAAAAATATGTCTGCATTAATTGGATCGCAATATTCCACGTTGATTATTTCCGTTGCGCCCGTGCGCGCGTGTATATGTATATATAGGTAATTTCTATAATTGGTAATCAATTTCTTTGGAGATAAATCACGACTAATGGAAATGAATAAAAAAAAAGTATAATAAACGCAGATAATAATAGTATAGTAAAACATTGCATTTTGATTAAGTTCCAGAATAATGTGAAGTCGTATAATGTAAGATGACTGTAAAGTTTTTAGGTGCATTAAATCTTATTTATTATTGTCAATGCGAACAATAACAAATTCGGGAACAAGTGTAGTGAGAGCGATGTGCTTTAATATTAATTGTAGTGTTTTTGAATGCGAGATCTAGAATTGTTATAATTTCCTGATCATAGGTCTAATATTCCGAACGAAGTAAAAAGGAAGTTTATCATTTAGTGTTTAAGCAATACTGACCTTGCTTCAAATTGATTATATGAGAAGTAGCTAGGCACTTTGCTATAAATCATTTAGTAAGACAATTAACTCCAGTGCGAGTGACGTTTCATTAAATCTAAAAGATAGAAAGACTGGGATAAAGCAGGCCTCCTTATTTCGTGACATTATAATCTCCGTGTATGTGCAGAAATGTCGGAATTCGTTTAATCGGACTGACCACGGATTCGGATAGGAAAAGAGCTTCAGAAATAAGCGATGCTAACTTTTTAGCTTGGAATTTTTACCGCAATGGTGGCAATTTAATATTAGTTTTCTATATAAAAAGCGATGCAACTATTCTTTTAGACGTACGATATCTGAATTGTCAATAAGTGACCAGTTCAAATGCATTAGGATGCTTTTGCAAATGTAAATATGTAACAATTTATAAAGTCAAATTTCAGTTTGTCAACAAGTACTGATGAGTCGTATATATGCATTATTGATAATATTCAAGCATGTGCTTAAAAGCTTAAATCCTAGTAAAAGCTTAAATAACCGGTAAATATTGACCTTTCAACTGAGTATGTTTGCGACTAAAAATAGTTATATGCGGAAAAGAAGTATTAATTAATTTTAAACGTCTATATATTCAGAAGAGTTTTATTATTATAAGAATGAGACTTTGATTATATTCATTCTAACAGAATAGCCCGTATACCTTATGCGAGCAGTGCACAATGTGTCGATACACTTGATAGTTAAAATATGATTATCTACAAGATCTGGCAAAGGTACGAAATATATGAGTGATTAGCAAAAAATTGTTATTATTGATATTCGCATGATGTAGGGGCGTTTGCCAACATGTTTTTGACTTCTAAACTATTGCAAATACTTAATTTACACTTTTAAAACAAGCGAGATTTGGTTGGAAAGGTACTACCGCTTAATTTTTCAAACCTCTGCAACAAATATAGCTAAAATGTCACTACAATGGCATTATTTCGTGTCAATTAAGTGTAAATTAAGTATCTGCAATGGTTTAGAAGTCAACAAAAACGTTGGCAAACACCCCTACATGACACATATATCAATAATAACAATTTTTTGCGCGTCACCCATATATAGAATGCATCAAGAGCTATATAATAATGAATAATTTCGATGCGATCTATTCCCAAGTTAACTTGCGATTCGAAAATAGCACTAGGAGCTAGTATATAAACGCTGTTAAGAAATGGAATATATCCGTTCTGCCGGGCAAGTCAATATCCGGTGCGCCCCCACGCAGCCAAGACACTAATAAATTTCGTTCAAACCGAAAATATAATAGCTTTAATTGTATTAGCGATCGGATTGAGAAGGAACACGTGCGGCGTACTTGTAACCATGTATCGTACCAGTATACGTACTTCGATGCGCTATTCGCCAAAGTGCGGATTCATAACGTATATATGCAGCTAATGGTTTTATTTAACCCTTAAATTGCAAGTGTCATCGCGACTGGCTCTATCCTCATTTATATTTAATTCACATGCTGTAGAAGCCGATTATCAAGAGGATTGGGTAAGGTATATAAATGACCTACGATTACGCTTTGGGGGTTAACGACACTAGCCTAATCGTTCGAATAAATTTGATCACTGATCAATTTGAAGGTATTCATTATCTTTTTATAACGTTAACTGCATCGAAAATAGCTTTACTAAATGATAAAGCTGGAATCTTTGCTATACAGCGCAACTTTAGTTATTCTTTTCATTTATATAACTAAGTTCATAAGAAGCTTGGAATAAGTTTTTCTATTTTATTGAAAAACTCTCAAAGATGTTATATACAATATATAAGGGGTTAAAACTGCCTTATCTAATATCGATCTTGTATTTAATATATAAATCCCTGCACATAAATTCTTAATTAAAGTTTAGTATTTTTAAAATTACACACCCAATCGATTCTAACTAAAACTTGCGAATACCAATGAAGGTTTCCCTTAAAAAAAAAAGCAATTCGCACCGAATAATCAACCTTTTTTCTTGCACTATAACGAAAGATATATTCGAGTATACCAAAATATAAGCAGCTCATCAAAACTTCCACCAGTAAATATATCCTATATCACGTAACAACCATTCGCAGAGAATTTCCAAAAGTCGCGTACTATACGCGCGTGGAAATTGGCGCTTCGCGTCTTGGGGACCTCGACCGGCTCACACACACACTCTCTCTCTCTCTCTCTCCTCTTCCGTCGATTCTTCCACTCGGCCGCGACCGACTAATTTTCCCTCTCGCTCTCTCTTTCTCTCTCCGTTCCCTATATACACACACATAGGTACACGAGGAGCGAAGAGCGCGCGCGGCCCACTCGGAAGTTGGAAGCTGGAAGCCGCTATATAGTTGCGGCGCGGGCACAAGCTCTTCAGCGAATCAATCGAATCACTGCACCAACCGACATCCGGTCATCCTTATAGGCGAATGGAGATATGCCAACGCCGGACGTGTGCCATGGGACGCGGTTTCCTTTTTTTTCTTCTCCTTTTTTTCTTTTGCGCGAATACCCTACCCGTTTACACGTACATCATTCGATTGCTGCACTTCACGCGCGCGTAGAACGCACGCGGAAATCGAATTTTCATGTGCGGCTGCAGCAGAGCCTCGGTACACTTTATTTCATTTATGCGGCGCGAAAAGATTTGCATTCGCATTGAGGAGAGGGAAATCTTCGTGTTTTCATCGATCGTTGTTTCGCGCTGTAACGGGATTCGGAGAGACTTTCGGTTGAATATTTATAAAGAAAAGCAGGATAGGACGGATTGTGTAAATGAAAGAAAAGTCGGGGGTAGTGAAATTACTGAAAGACCGTGTCGAGCTGTATAAAAAGTTTCAAATTGAAGCGATGTCGGTCCGAATTTTATATCTGCTGCGGGCAAACTAACCGCTCCTTTTTAACTGCTAAATACACATAAAAAGTTGTATAGAAGTCCGAGACGAGTATATATGTACCGCCCATCATAAATATAAGTTGGGGAAAAATCGTGATAAAACTTGCCCGACTGGATTATGCCGACGAAGTTTGCGAAGCGAATTATATATTTCACGATCGATTTGAAGAACGAAATATAACGTACTCGATCCCCGTCGAACATATAATATCGTTAAACAGAATGAATTTTTTATTATATCGCTTTCTCGTATGGTTTTTAGGAAAATCAGATATATATATATATATCACATCAAGGCTTTATCAAAATGTAGATAAAAATCGAAGCGTAGTATGAAATATAAAGCATAATATCCACTATCTTCCATATGATGTATATTACGCGACTTTTTTTTGTTTCAACATTGTATTAATTTTTCGACACTCTATTATTCACGATTGCGCATAGAAATTGAAAATGTGCAGAATATAGAAATCATGAGTTTCGGATGATGGAAAAAAAAAACGAATCGTGACACGAATGGCGAAACAATATTTAAGCAAATTTGTCATCAATGTGGACAACGGTACATCGGATACACGAGATGAATTCATTATTGGGTTATTTGCGCGAAACAAACCAATTCGTATTGAGCTCCCATGCACTTATTCACCAGCTCTTTCTCTATTACTTCTTTGGGCATAGCTCTATCAGCTCCTCGTAATAATCCCTCATCGATATAGCTGTAAACGTTAACGAAACTTTGCTTTCCCGCGTGCAAGTGTTTAACGACGATTTAAAGTGACGCGTGACCTCACCCCCTTCCCCCCCAAAAAAAAGCATATCGAACAGTTTTAAATACACTCGAATAATTCGGCAGCAGGAGATTCGCGTGAATGCAGATTTTCGGTATACCTGGCGTGTGATACTGTACAACATCGGTTTTCATTGTGTGCGCGATCGAGTTAAGTAGAAAAAGATGGGAGTGGTGCGACGCAATCGCGCCACTCTTTCGCCTCTCTCTCTCTCTCTCTCTCTCTCTCTCTCTCTTTATCTTCGCACTTTTCAATTTTACTTTCTATGTACTTGAAGGCTTTTGCTTACCTTTGCCGTCGGTCTATATTCGCTGTTTTTTCCTTAATCCTTCTCGGCAGCCGTGCACGAAGTCTAGGATATTCTCACTTCCCCCCAAGCGTTTTCTTATATATATATATATATATCTCTAGAGCTTAGGTTCTCGTCCTGTTTATCTTCATTTTTCACACTTTTTAAGCTGTCTTGCAACCAAAAAATCTTTTCCTCTTTTCTCTCTCTCTCTCTCTACATATATGCTCCACTTGCTCACAACAGCTTTATATACTCTATATACTTCAAATGTTTATGTCCCGCAAATTGTTTCTATGCTGTTCTTCTCTCGGTATCTGCACAGTTGGATCCTAATAGTGCGCAGAACGTTTCTCTCACGACCGAACACATGTTTGGTATCACTGCGAGTCGCGCCGCATCCCCACCTATACATAGAGGAACGTTTTTTTCTTTCTTTTTTCTATACTATCCTCGTTGAAAGCCTCTATGTATCATTGAATCCAGCAATTATCTATACGTGCAACAGATATTGAATCTTATATATATATATATCGTCGGCCGCCAGCGCGCGAAATCGTTCCCTCCAATCCGACGCGCATCAAATAGCTGCTGCAAATCTATATATCTTGCTTGAAATAATCCCGGGTATATACGATAAGGCCGTTATTGTGCGCTCGCAAATCTATATAACGAGGAGGGACGAATTAATCCGTCGAACCGTAGCGACAGGCGCTTTATAACGGTATAAAATGAAGAAGAAGCAGCAGCAGCAGCTCCGATCGTCAATTAAAGGGCTTCTCTCTCTCTCACTCTCCTTGGTCGAGAAACTCGGACCTCTGTGCAGCCTATATACCTCCACCGAACGAAGAACTCGCACAGTATCGTCTTCTTCCTGTGTACCGTGTAGCGTATATCTTTTCCCCCCTATACGATCGACACTGTCGTTTCACTCGCGCGTACAGATTCGCTCTCTCTTGCTCTCCCTCTCGCTCCCCCTCCCTCTCTACGTACCTCTCTCTATCTCGCGCGCGCACTTATACACGCTCTGTCTCTGTCACGACTCCCTCGAGCTGCTATAATCTTCCTTCCCCGTGTGTCTTAAACTTAACCCCAATACTCTCCTTCGTAATTCTCCCCCGTGCAGCACCACCAGTCCATCTCACTCTCACTCGCTTTTATGGAGGTAAAAGCACGTATATATATACATATACATACGGGTGTGTATAGAGTCTCACAGGAGACTCCTAGACGGAGTAAGCGGTAGCCTCCATCGCAAACTGTGATACTGAACCACACACGCACACACTCACACACACAGACAGAGGGAGGTAGAGAGGGAAAGAGTTGGCCGTATAAAAGGAGGGGGAGGCCCTCTATCCTATCCCGTCCTCCTATCTATCATTTTGAATCCCCCTCCGCGACCCGCGCGCGCGCGCGCTTAAAGCAGCTCTCCGATCAAACGTGTATATAACGTGCGCTTGTTCTCTCTCTCTCTCTCTCTCTCTCTCTCTCTCTTGCTCTTGCTCTCGCTCTAGTGTGTATACGTATAAGCTGCTCGCTCTCCCTCTTTCCTCGAGGCCCTCATCACCGACACAGTCATTCTCGACTATTAATATAAAAGGGGTTCCTCGACACTACGCGCGGTAATTGTACTGTATGTAGCTCTTCGGCTCTCTCTCTCTCTCTCTCTCTCTCTCCCGATATCTTTTAGTGCACAAGCTCGCGCGAGTGTACTACCCGGTCCCTGACGAAAAATAAATCGGCAAGCACCGAGAGCGACGGAGAGAGATGGAAAGAAAGCGAGAGGACGAGAAAGAGCGCGAAACAGAGCGTTTGGGAGGATACAATAAGGTGAGGAGAAAAGCTGGGGGGGGGGG
>UELV01092029.1:0-15395 GCA_900490015.1 Megastigmus stigmatizans
GTCTAAACAGTAAACACACGTGTCCGAGTACTACTATCTGTTTCAACAAGAGGTAGTTAAACTCGGAAACGCATTGCCATCTTGTCCGAGAATACCATACTAATTTTATAACTAGAAGGTATATCCGGACATGCAATTTTTAAATAAAAATAATTTTGGCTACATAGAATGCTACTTAGTTTCATTTATTAAAGCAATATCAACTATTAAATACATCATTTCGGCATAAATAAGAACTGAACTCTATTTTTTTTACTGCAGTAAGCAATCGCAGCTATCCTCGTATCCAAGAAAAAAAGGCATATTATTTCGCCGTTTTGAGACACATACGAAAAATTATTTTTTTAAATTAATCAACAACTTAATTTGAAAGAATTAGAACTGATTTTTGAAGACGAAACATTGAAAATTAAAATCTAATTTTTAGTTTTATTATTTAGGCAAGATTACTACTAATAATTGATATCTTTTGTCTCTGTCCGGGTATACCTTCCAGTTTTCACTTTTTCCGAGTTTTACCTACTTTACCTTACCTTCAAAATTCACGGTTATAATGTAATAGATTTAATCTAAAGTCACTCAACAGTATAATGTGATGAATTCCGTAAAAGAATTTCTGGGTTGATACGAAATACTTCATCATTTTGAATTTAATAACAAAAATAAAAAAATGTAAACTGCAAATGAAATTGTGTATTTGCCATATATCAAGACCGTGGATTATAGTATTATTGAAATATTTTATTTGAACTACTTTTAGTCAAGTGCCAAATACGCATCCAATCGAAGGTGAATAATAATTTTTTTTAAATATTTCATATTATATAGGTTTGAAGATATAATTATTCCCGGTAGATTTTGTACCTCTGATTAATTTAACAGCAGAAATTTCTTAAATTAGGTAGGTTAAATGAGGTATTACCAAGAATTTTTATTTTGGAAAGTTGAAAATAGGTTACTTCTATTGGCGTTCTACGAAATTTCGTTGTATGGCCTTTTCCGTTGTTTGCATCATTCTTTTATTTTAAAATAATAATTTTTATAGCAATTCTACTGTAAACAAAAAGATAAGGTCTCCATAGTCGTAGATTAATTATTTTGAAAAATGGATACCTGTTAATAAAACAAGTCTGTTAAATAATTCTTCGTTAGCAAGAATGTGGCTAATTTGTTTTTTTCCCTCCTAATCCTTTTTACAGAGTAGTACCTCGATCGTATTTAGTTACGGCGCCAAGATAAAAAGTTTTGGATTTTCGTTACCCCTTTCCTTAAATTACCAAAGTGAGTTTTATAAAGGTACAAACTTTTTGCTGGAACAAAAGTTGATAGTGAAAAACCCTGTAAAAATGAACTTTTTCTATCGAGGGATAACACTGAAATTTGCATTTATAGTCATGGTGTTAAATTTTAAGCATTGTTTGCTTGTGAAAATTAAGATCGTGCTACTTTAATTTGAATATTTCTACGTTTGCGCATGAATCGTCAAAATATGCATATTGAATGCATATATAAGGCAAGGCGGGAATTTACATCCTTAATCTTCTATGTATGTTCTTTATTGGGTAGGCAAACATGAAACCTTTAATTAGCATAAATGTGACTCCGCGATAACATAATTTTAAGACCTATTATTATCCTTAAATGTTCTGTGTACAATGTCTATGCAGCGTAAATACGGGCGTACGCTATGCATGAACGCAATCTGGCTAGCGCTCAATGGCTTTATAAATCTTTGAACTCAGTCAAGGCTTGCTCGTCGATGTCTCGAATATAGTGGAAACCTCGTCGTTATTTTTTAATATGGTACATACCAGGAATCAAAAGCAAGTGAATTAAATAGAATATATATTATTAAAGTTTAGAAACAAATTATTGTAAATGCAATTCGGCTAACTTAATAATGTAAATGAAGAGTAATAAATAGTTTAGTTATTCGTGTAATTTGACTAATGACAGTGTAATGGTACAAATTAGAAATCCACTGTTGCGTCGGCAAACATTAAGCGAACTTATTATATTTTTTAAAATTAATTTTCGTATTCGCTTGCTTATTAGAAATGCATAATACGTAATACATATGCGCTCAACTGAGCTTTTGCACACAATCATTCGGAAAACATTTACTCAGGAATGAATAATAAAATGATAATAAACATTCGGATGACATACGCAAGCACTTCCTATCGCTTTTTTAAGTACAAAAAGTTATTCAAAATAAACTAAAAGCAGTATACAATATGTAAATTAAAAATCTCTAGTTGTCGTTTTATAAGACAACAATTCACAGTCATCGATTCTAGTCGAAACAATAGTCAGCTACAATTGCAAGCTTCGAACCCCACCTCATTCAAAGTATAATCTCACTTGAAAACAAAGTTAATACTCGCTGAAACGAATCAATAGCCACTCTCTCGTCACTCAGTCTGGCAAATGACTTATAGATTCCGCGCGAAAGGAGCGGGCGTAGAAAAAGCCACGAGTCAAAATTGATGAAACAAAAGGAAGAAGAGAAGAAAAAATACCAGAACGGAATCGCAAGAGAGATTCTCGGCGCGGGCAAAGTTCGCGTAGGCGAACGAAATTAGCGCGTTAATCAGTAATACACGAGAGCAGTGCGGAGCCGAGGCTCTCGTTGGATAGGCTCTGGCACTCAAATCCCTGCCACAAGAGCCGAGTAGCGGCTAAGTCGATCGCGAAAGTTTGGTTGCCCGCGGCCAGGCGCCGCCCCGCCACCGCCGTAGCCTCGCAATTAAGAGTCTCTCCGCGGAATTTTGCAATAAACCGCCCGAAGCCTTATTCTCTCTCTCTCTCTCTCTCTCTCTCTCTCTCACTCTCTTACTCTCTTACTCTCTTACTCGCCACGAGCGTCATTATGTATATATTATACTGGAGATCATTTCGTCGCGACGTCAGGGCCCTGGGATGTTATTAAAAATTTTTTGTTACTTTATTACTCCATTATTATTTTACTCAGCGCGCCTTTTCCACTGGGACGTACCTCAGCGTCTGTGGTGATATTATGCGAGCTATAAGAATCGTTGAATACTTCCTTCAAGATGCGTGCGAAGTTAGATCAATTTTGGGTTATTGTATAAACCATAAGCATAAAAATGAAAGCTCATGTTGAAATTTTATTTATAAATTTAAATATGAAATTTGGTTTTTCTATCTTAATATAATATTTATCATTCTGCAGCCCCATAAGTAATTCTATTATTGAAAAAACGTATTTAAAAACTAAAAATCGTTACATCCTATCTTTCACTGTTTTGTAGACGTTGACAAAGCTGTATACTCTAGAGATGAAACACTGAGCACCAAGAGAATAATCGGACGGGTTCCAAAATACAGACTAATCATAATAGAATTATCACAATACTCGAATCTCTAGAAAATTAATCCGGCTTAGAATATAGAACATCGCTTATAAGTGTACTTTGATCTTCGTATGGGAATTATTAATCTCTCGTGCAAAATAAAATTACAATAATTATAGATGATTTCCTGTTTCAAATATATTAGGTTCCTATGTTTATAATGAGATGATTGTCCCAAGGTATTAGTTCTTAATTGCCATCATATTTATTTTTTAAATTATTCCATGAAATGTGTGATTTAGAATGACTTCTAATGCCTTACATCGTTTATTAAAAATAAATTAGAAGGATATGAATTCTGTGACTGTTCAAAATTAGCGTCAAAAGTCTTTATTAAGGGGATGTGTTATGGTCGGAAAAATTCCTACCTTACCGGTTCTGGCGTTTAACGAAATATATAACGATAGAGATTCATTTTTGGAAAAAAACTCTCGGTCACGATCTCGGTAATGATGTAATCATACGTTCGTAGTTCATAGCGATTTTGGTCTCCAAAATTTTCGACGACAAAAATTTCTGCGAATTGTGGATGGAATTTCATAAAACTTGAACAGCGTAATACTTACATCATTACCGAGATGCTGACAGAGAGTTTTTTTTCCAAAAATTAATCTCTATCTTTATATATTTCGTTAAACGCAAGAGCTGATAAAGTAGGAATCTTTCCGGCACATCCTCTTAATTTGATTTTTTTTCTACTGTTGCTTCTTAATACAGACATGTGACAATCTGAAAATAATGGAGAAAATTGTGTTTTTATTAAGATTCAAAAATACATTAACGTGTAACATATAGCATTGTTACTGGGTAATGTAGAGTGAAATCAAGTATTAACAGACGTTTTCACATACTAATTCTACTAGATATACCCGAATAAAAATAAGTGAATCCTACATGCGTCTCTGATCCATAAGCAGACAAAGGATCCATTTTCCCATATTGTGATAAAACTACGTACATGAGACCAGGTTATAGTTAATTTATAAGCCGACTTAGCTTTTCAACAATAAATAATTCAAGTTTAATATAGCTGCTATGATAAATTTTCTTGAATAACCATTTCCTTGGCTTTATACCAAACGCCTCGAACACCTATAGTTTTATCAAAATAATTTGCGACTTAGAGATAAGACATGTGTTTCTCTCTCGCCGCAGTAAGCTAAAGTTAGCTGATCCTCTGGCGAACTACTTCTTACTATATCCCCGAGTAACTTGAAATCTTCAAATGCAACAATTACTTCTCACTTCTTCCAAGTTTCCTTAAGTGATTAAACGTTCTCGCATTATATTACCAAAATGTGAAACTTTCCATTACATTACATCGACGTAATACAATTTTTTTATAACGTTAAATTAATTTTTTATTTCATTATTACAAATAGACAATCTAAATCTTGTGCGTTGATTAAAATATTATTTATTTATCAGTCCATCGTTTTAATTCTTCTATCGAAAAAGTAAAAGCAATCGGTTCGTTGAAACTCTAGCCCAGATGGGAAAAACTTTATTTATCGTCGATATTTTTTTTATAACTTTAAAAGCAACAAATAAATAAATATGCAAAAATAAACGGATGAATGTTATAACTTTTGATTTACGCATTTTTTCAAAAAGATAGTCTCTTTTAACAAAACTTTATGCTTTCGTGATATTTTTATTCACAGCACGGTAATAGGCATCGTATAACAAGTGCATCGTAAAGATTTGATGACATGTCATCAGAGATACGTAGCAAGCACGTTTTTTATCAAAAATGTTTCATACCTCGCGTATAAAAATATATTGCTAATGTATTAACAGATGCATATGAGCAGTAAATGTGGATAAATACTTTATAAAATGGATAATAGGCTTTTCACGGGATTTTTCCTCATTTCATATTACATTAAATTACGTTTAGTAATTTTCAAATATCCTTCCAAGTATATCACTCAAGCGCGGGACGATGATAATGAAAGCGTTAGCAAATGATAATAGGTATATGAGTATTTAAAAAGAAAAAAAGACCGCTAATTGTTTCAATCGGAATGAGAAATAATTTATATGAAAATTCAGATGAATGTGAAAAAAGATTTAAAAAATATCTTACGCTCGGTACGAAAATAAGCTTTATTCAAATTCCATTCTTTGATTTATTTTAAATTGAAATCCAATAACCTGATATCTACTATGAATGCAAATTTTAAGCTACTCGTTTCTACTCATATGTCTTTTTCTGTAAATTTATTCTCGAAAGAAATCAGAGATGAAAAAGAAAAACTTATTTAAAATGAAAAAATGTTGAAGTATTCCATGTACTCGAATGTACCAAACGCGAAACAACAAACTGAGTAAAGTTACAATTATTATACAATTATTACGAGTATAAATTTCATGTAAGTAATATTCGTGTAATAATAAGAGTTCGAAGAATATTTCGCACAGAGATAAAAGTTCGGGAACGGCGAAAATAATTGTTATCGGCATCTACATAACGAACGGCAGCGGAAATTCAGTGCACGGTTCCTTGCGTACATCACAGGCACGGTTCGAACGAAGGGGCCCCATTATTTTCGTGGTTCCGGAGTATAAAAACTATACCCTCGTTTTTCGACCGCGAGTTCGCGCTTGATGCGCAGTGGTAGTGCAGGTGTAGACGGTAGATTCTTATAATATACTCACCGAGTGGTTTTACGGTATATCTTGTGTACTCGTACCTGAATTCAGACAAGAGAAAGAGAATTTAGGGCCTTTTCCGTTCGTGCACGCGCTGTTTTACTTCAAGGTACAACCTTTCCGTGGATTCATTACGAGATCATTAACGCATTGTTAAGGTGCCCTTTCTTAAAGCTGTTAAAATTCATGGCTTTATCAGCGAATGAGAAAGTAAAAATTGCAGCTCATCCGTTAAATATTGATTATGGTCTATATTAGATGGAAAAGGATTAACCTCGTTTTATGGCATAGATGATATCATGCACAGACAAGAATTTGTTTGAAATTAATGAGCTCGTCTAATCGAGCGTTTGATATTTCTGGCCTTTGCGGAAAAAGACTTTGAGTTATCAAACCGTGTCGATCACTTGAGTAAAAACTGTCAGTACCAACTTCCATTGTTCAATTTGATTGTTTTGCATCAAATTGGCAACTTTTTGCTTGTTTTTAGTTCGACATTTATTGGAATTTTGAAAATAAATGAATATTTGCAGAAGAAACTGATATTTTTTTATATTGGGCCGCACAACAAAGTTAAATAAAATTGCAACTTGCAGTACCCCAATAGAAGAAGAATAGAGAACAGAAATGGAAAATGAAACTCCTATTGGAAAGAAAATATTTTTATGTTCACAATGCATTCGCATATACGCAGAGTCCTGCTGTGGGGAGTTCATTTAGCGGAGGACTTTAAAAGGTATATTGTTTGTTTTAACTGCCACTTACTTTTACAGTTATCACTTTGGCCATTTATTGTTTGAGATTGTGTGACCGACAGTTTACTGGAATGTATTTGAATATGATTGATCTTTTTACACATTTATTGATAAAATACAAGTAAATGTAGAAGCGGAAGCAGTTGAGATTAAATAAAATAACTTAAATATTTAACGTAAAATACTTAGTAATTTTATTATGGCTATTGTTTTAAAGTAATCCGCAATGAATACGCGGTTGTTAGATATAACTCGACAAAGAACTTTTCAACTTGTAAACCAGTTGCTTGTTTCCTAACTTAAGTAAATATAAGTGAACAAAGATTCTTATAAAGAAGTACTTTTGTACAAAATATTAAATTTTTTAATTGTTCCAAAATGATAAATATCCGTATGCAATGTGATTTACCTTATTATTCTTTCCATACGATATCGTTTTTGGGTTAACCGCTGCACGATCAAAGCCAATAATTCAAACAGTCGTTGCAGCAATATTTATCGAACTGATAGGAAGTGCGAAAACTTGATATTGAGACCATATTTCATGTACTAGCAGATCGCAGTCATTGAATCAATGTGCCATAAATTTCTCTATCAAAATAATAGTTTTTACTATATATAGAATTGAAAGTGTGCTTATACACTGTCCCTACAATTCCTATATGAAAAAGTTACAGGTGATCAATCATCCCTTTCAACAACGATTAAAATTTCATGTTTTTCCCTTTTATAACTTTCTTTCCCCCCAAATTGATCATTTTTAATGAAAGTGTCACATTAATCATCCTCCAAAAACCTTATTTTCAAAAAATCCACAAAAGCAATCTACCATCAACGTCATTAGTCCGAAAATAAAACAAAACCAAAAGCCATCGCAGCGCACAGCTCTCATTTGAAGAATCCCACCTCGGCTGCACGTAAACAAAGTCCGCAACGAAACCAAATAAAGGCCATCCATCTGGATCATCGTCATTACATCGGCCCGTCACCTTATTTAGCACCATACGATCGGTCAAAATAAAGGAAAGGACCAGCAGCAACAGCAGCAGCATTTCACTCGGTCGCTCGAGCGCGCGGTAATTCGACGATTATTACACACACTCGCGTGTGCACACACTGCGCGCACTTTGTTTTTCTCCTCTCTCTCTCTCTCATCTGCATCATATACGAGGCGCGAGCGCATCTGCGACCGGCCAATGGCGCGTCACGATCGCCGGCTGTCGCGTGCCACGGCTCGAGTTCTACCTCTCTCTCTCTCTCTCTCTCTCTCTCTCTACACCTGTCCCGCGTTTAGAGAGAGCAGCGCGTGCCGGTTTTAGGCGAGACAGAGAGAGAGAGGGTTTTTCGGAGGAGGGCAGCTGCCGCTCCTGCGAGCCTGCCGCTGGCGTCGATGCAGCTGTACCGATGGAAAAATGAGTGGAGAGAAGCGTGTGTAGCCGCTGTTGCTACCGCCGCCGCTGATGCGGTATATATATTGAGTGATCGCGGCTGAATTATATATCGGATCAGAGGGTGCATGGCATGCGGTTGCGGCCGTTATTGTTTAGTTGGGATGTATCGGGTGTCGAGCGGCTGCCGCTGCGTTTGAGATTTGGCTGGATTTTGGCACCAGACGCGCGACTCCCGATTTTCTTTCTTTCTGTATATACCTATAAGTTGGTTTTTGGATTTGCTGCTCGATGCTGGGATGACGAATGCGTCGCGATGACGAAGTATACAGGATATTGGAGGGTCCCGATTTTACGCTCTGTTGTTTAAGTAGTTCAATGGTGGTATTTGGTTAGACAATGGGCCTTATAATTCATCTCTGGTGGATACCATATACTTGTATTGTAGACTTTCGCTGTTACCGTTTTCCTTGTATTTGGAAAACAAGGTGTAGGACTTAACGAGTATTGTGGTCAAAGGAAATTAATGCGAATGAATAGGTTGCAATTGCTTTTTCTAGAGCTGGTTGTCATTACGAGTTTCGTTCGAGTCGAGTATAAACGAAATGGAAAATGTGTAGTGCGTATGGTATTAGCTGTATAGTTGTAAAAATGTGTGTGGCGGGTTATATTTCACTTTTACTGCAACTAGTCACAGTATCTTCTCATTCATCGGGCAAAAGCCCATAAATCACATTTCGACGGCTCCTAATAGAAAAGTTTTTACGTATTTCTTACGCTGCTGTATCTTTTCGGAGCATCTATAGCCTGGAACTTTGTCTTATACGAGGTTGACGTGTTTGTAAATAATTTTATATTAGATATGTCCGCTTTTTTTATTCAATAATTGTAATTTTGTAGTATTGAAGAAATATTTACTTATTTAGTAGGTGATGTTACAGATGTTAAAAGCTTTGATACTACAAAAAATTTAAACTTTATGTTCAGAGGTGAATGTTGTAAAAAATTTAATTAAGATTTAATTAAATGGATATAGAAGCGCAATTAATCGCTTTGTTGAAAGTTAAAAAGTCAAGTTGAAATAACGATGGAAAAATAAAGCTCGTTATATTATACCATTGACAGAATCAGTGCTATAAATAATTCCAGATGCTGATTCAGTTTTTAAACTGCTAATGAGAAAAAAAATAACAATGCCCTTAGGTTCTCTCAATATGTATATAATACAGTTACTTTTTTGTACGATAACTTTATCGAGGACTGTTACACTTTTACAGAGCTTCTTTATTAAAAGAGAATCTCATTCGAATACCGATTCTATAAAAATTAATGTTCTTCGTCGCTACAAATACATCCCCATTTATATAGCGACCGCTTCAATCTCGCTCCAAATCGAATCTCGCGCAGACGGAAACGCATACGTTATTTTTGGAAAATCGAATAACCCCATTCGACATATACATTCCAAAAGCTCGTCGAATTTGTCCCGATGAAATTAAACGCGCCGCGCGACGAAAAATGGAAAATCAATTGTTTATAAATAACCCCTATAATACTACACATACACACCTTGTGTGCCAATAAGCGCAAAGTCTCAAAATTCACTTAAGCGCGGGCTGCATAATTCCCTTAATTAGAGCGAAAGCAGAGCGCAAAAGCAAAAAAAAAAATTGTGGTTGAATAAGGCATCCCCCCGAACGCAGACCTCATTTTTCGAGAGCCAAAAGGAGAAGGGGGGGGGGGGTTGGCTCGGTGAGCAGAGCCATGCATATCGCGCGTGTCCATGTATATACATATATATAGAGGTATAGGTGGTGGAGTGCGGACCACGTGACGGTGGGAACCGCGTGGCTCTCGGCGCCAGCTGTGGATGGAGCGAAGCGCTCATTCGAGGCGAAACCGCCGACGGTTGCGAACGCAAGGCGGCTCCTCTCTGACTCTGCTCACTTCTCTCTCTCTCTTCTCTCTTGCGCCTTTATACCTTGGCTCCTGGCTCGTAGCCCTCGCACTTTTTTCGAGTCTCTCGAGTTGAACGTATCTCCGAGTGTTCGCATATATATAGTCTTGTCGATATATGCAAGCTGGAGGATCGGAGCTTCGAGTGCGGCGAGGATAACATATAGTGCGAGATTGGAAATACTGGAAAAGAAATAATAATTGGTTCTGCTTTTGCACGGTGTGACGAGATATAGTGCGAAGGGATCGTTTATTTGGAGGATCGAGAGTGCGAAGGAGGATCGACGAGATATCCGAAGGGCTTTTTTTTTGGACAACGAGATCTTGAAATGGCTAGCGAAAGGATAGGAGTCCTTTGCGTTGCTGCGCTCCTCGCTGTCGTGTGTCTGATACAGGTAAATGCGAATTTTGATATACACTGAAAAAAAAATTTAATTGATTCAATTACATGAATTTAATTAAAAATTGAATACGTATATAAAAATTTTATACGTATATATAAAAATTTAATATAATTATTTTCATGAAATATTTTATGGATTTGATGAAATTCTACGTCTAGTTTAAAAATATATTCAATAGAATCTATTAAATATGAACTAATTGCATTAATTAAATATGTGATTGCTATATTATGATTAAATATTTAATTAAACCAATTAAATTTTCATTGATTCAATTAAATTTTTTTCTCAGTGTACTGAATGCAAATTTTATTTACCATTAATAGTGTGATTTTTTTTGATAATGTCCCACTTGTCATTTTGTTATTATTCAATGTGAAGTAGTTTTTAAAATGTTTCACCCCAATTGTATTTAAATTTTCAAATTTCCTCTAAATTGTAAAACTATATTGTTATTAAATGTGTAACGAGAAAAAATAAATTTGTAAGGTTACGTCGATTTCATATGGATAAATCGTTCCAATATTTTGTGCATTTTAGATAAACGACGTTACGCGCGTAGGATTTGCTATCCTTGTCCCATTCACTATAAATATATACATGACATAAATCTTATTTTTCGTATCGGGAGATATATATCGAGCTCAGGAAAATCCAATATTTGTCGGATATAGGATCGCGTTTTTTATACATTGACCCCAATTCAATTTTCGAATCCTTCGGGCGTCAACGCTCGAAACATTGTATGCATTATATGTGCGCTCTGCAAAAGAACACATTTTCCACGAAACAAGGAAAAAGAATCCAACGCTTTTTCGCTCACGCACAACATCTTCGATAAACTTTGATTAACGCTAAAAAAAATCAAACCAGCTCGTCGTAGTGTCACTCCTTTTATCATTCCTTTTTTTGCATTTTCCAACGATAAAGAGCCATGCATCCGATAAAGGAACTCGCGCGCGTTCGCAGCGGCTCTCGAAAAAGCTCATGATAAAAAAAGGGTATGCAGTGCAGATTGTTTGAATTTTTATAATAGAGTGCAGATATCCAATATTTGCATGCGGACGCATTGTCTCGGTCGATCGCGAGTGCCACTACTGCAACAGCAGTAGCAGCAGCAGCGGCGGCGGCCGAGTAAATAAAAAGGACACGGTAGAAAAGTAAATTATCGGAGGCGTGTATATATACATACCGGGGCGGTAGAATAGAGCTTAAACGCTCATTGTGCTCGAGAGAGCGACCGAGAGCGTAAAAATACACTTCCGCTAGAAGTGCTTGAGCGGGCGAGAGATCCGCTTTTACACACATACACATAGACAGACACAGAGAGAGAGAGTGGCGACGAATCGAACGAGAGAGTCTCGCGCGACGGAAATGCGCTTCCCTACAATACCCAGCTCTCGCTCCGCCAACTTTTTCCCTATATTTTCGCGACGCGCGCGCGCGACCGAGAACTGGCGAGCGAAGCTGCAGCGGCAACGAAATCTCAGCATGCGTCCTTTGGAGTAAAAAAGGAGAAAAAAGAGCACCGACAGTGGGTGTGTCGATCGGTAATGGAAAGCTCTCAATTTTCCGATGATACATTATGACGTTGTGATGTATACGCGCGGGAAATGAAATGGACGTGGGCAACAACACGCGTGTATATATAGGCAGGTGCCATTTTGAGTTGTTGCACGGGGGGGATATATCGTATATAACTCGTTGTAATCGTTGCAGCTTATATCTATACGGGTGATTCACGATTATTGTACTTTCATTATTGTATGGCGCGGCAACAACAACACGGCACTCGAACGCCTATATGACATATTGATTTGATACTAAAAATCCCGCGTTTCTATCCGTGCGGATTTGATTGTTGATCCCTACGCTCTAGAGGTATAAATTCAATAAAAGGTGGAATTTGTAGCTTTGGATGAATTAAAAGATGTATAGGTTTAGTCTGCCAATTTTGCTGGTGTACTCGACTATATTCCCTATTAAATTATCAACCGTAAAGATCTTGTTATACAAGATGGAAATAGCGCGCGTTATCATAAAAAAATGAATATGGAGTAATGAATAACTTTTTCTTTAAGTGTTGAGCGCCATTCATTTTTATTTACTGAGCCAGCTTGACACGCTTGAGAAATCTTTTAATTATATATCGTATTGACATTTAATACAAATATAACACTAAAATATTTTATGATTATATAATTAATAAGAATAAGAACAAAATTGAAGTTGAATTTGAAAATAATATATTTGCATATAAAAAGAGCAAGTACAACATATTAATTATATATGCTAAACTGTTGTTTTGCAACGTGCAAATACTTACTAATCTTTTAATTATTTTGGAGAGAATAAGGTGTGAAATACTGGAAAATCGCCCACCGAACTTCAACCTTATATCAATGAAAGGAGGAAACGAAACTAAAAGCCAACTCCCGAGCAAAGTGACCGTCGTAATACGATAGTATATACACGTTCCCGCGCTTCCCATCATCCTTGTAAAATACTTATAAAAACGGAAATGTCGGCACTCGTAAAGCACGAGACTCGAAGGGGAGAGAGAGAGAGAGAAAAAAAATGCAGAACAAAACGCGCCACGGTATAACGCAAGGAAGGAAGTCAGGTCTCTTACCATTTTTCTCTCTCGATTCCTCGAGGGCTGGGTATAAGGTGAGGGATGGGAACGCAAGTAAGATATATCGTAGCCTTGGTCAAGAGTCTAGTCATGGGAGAGAGCGAGCGAACGAGTATACCGCCTATAGGTGTCAGCTCGTTGTTAACGGCCCGCTGGATCTCTTTTCCCATCGTGCATTTAAATGACATCTTATAATCGTGTCTACATTAACGCGCCCTTGTATACACAACTTGCTGCGAGCGGAAGAGTTATAATTTATGACGGGAGACTTTTTCGTCCGAATAATACGCCTCTTTGTGCGTTAACGATATAGTTGGGGTTAATTTCGTGTTTTTATGGTCTTGCTATTATTATTGCTTTGAATGCGTATAGAGGATAGTTCTGATGGCCGTGTCGTCGTGTAGTTTCGGGGAAAAAGGAAAATGCTCCATCTTTATGAATTAATTGATACTTCTATTTGGTACGACGAGTTATATTAGATCGGTGGAAACGCCGAAAGGAATGAAATTCTATGGTTTATTAGATTTCAAGGTGAGAATTTCAAAGGTGCGTTACATTTCAAAACTGGTTGAGCAAAATTGAAAATTCCACCAGTAAAAACGTTGCCTTTTACAATTTTCACTCCAACATATGTCGCATGCATCGCATATGTTCATAAACGAACGAATGGAAAAATATATATTTGGATTTGTGTATGATATATTTTTGCAATATTTTTTTCAATTAATAGAAGGTTTTTACGATAAAACGTGTGTATTTGATTCGCGACAAAATATCTGGATATTCGATAAAGTACGAATAATAAATCTGCAGAAATGATGAGAAAAATTTGTATACGAAAACATTTTATTATACTATACTGTGTGTGATCCTGTATTTTCAATATTTTTAAATTTAATATTCAAAAATATGAAAAGTCACACAAAGTGTTAAATCAATCAACAAAGTCCACAACATTTTCACTAAGTATAATGGACGATAAACAGTCAGCGCTGGTACATTTACTACATCCCCGAGTGTTTGATGACAAAATCACTATTTGCACGCTCCGTTTTTCCAACGTTGTAATCGAGAAAAAGAAGGGAAAACCCACGCGTCGTTAAAAGAATTTATCCAGAAGCAGGAAAAGCTCGTGCGTAATAGTAAAGGCCAAGCCAGCGTTAATAAAGAAAGGCAAAGTGCTTGCGCGCAAAACACGCGTACATATATAGCTCTGCGCGCACAATGTATTTAGAGTACCAGGCGTATCGCCGACGCGTCATGTGCCAACGTGTATTAGGTTCTATGCGATTCTCGAGAGCAGTAAATCTATTCGCGTGGGACGTCTAGGTGTATTTCGAAAAATTCCTTACTTTCTTCGAAGCGGTTTCCGGGCTTAAAAGCAGCGTTACGTTAAAACGTATTAGTTTGTAAATGGGTGTATATTTAGTACTTGAACGCTTCGAACGAGAGTATTTTGCTCTAAACCCACCGTACGAAAAATATATATACATAGCTACGCCGCGATTTTCTAACACAACTCCATGTTTGCAGCGCACCAATCTAATTTCCATACACGCGCGGTCAAAGCTTATAAACATTAAAACTTTCTTCTTGGACATCGAGCTCGTTATTGCATACAACCGCGGCGAATTTCCCTAGATAAAAGCGCCTCATGGACACGAAACCACGTCCAATTCCAACGAGGAAACTTCCGCTGTACGCGTATATGTACATTGTACATACATCAACCACCCCGTCGGAAAGTAGAGTAAAAAAACCTCTTGCAAAGGAGAAAACGTCATTATGTGTAGAAAGGTCCCGATGTTCAAAACCATCAACCGCGTCCAATTTATACACATATATATGAAGTTTAAATTGCGATTCGCGTGAAAATCGTGATTTCACCGGATGCGTCGTCACTGCGCAAATTACGCGCAGGCGAGCGGCGAGCTTTTGAAGAAAAAAAAACAACATATATAGCTCAACAAGCTCTCGTCGGTCTTATTCAACGCCCATTGTATAATATGCACCCTCCTATATCGTCTGAATCCTCGCGAGCTCAGACGGAAAATCGAATCTGTATACCTCTCGCAATGCAAAGAGGCGCTGCACGCATACGCGCAATTTCGAATCAGTATTATTCAACGTAGTGAGTCTGAAGGGGTTGAAAAAGCCTCTCACAGCGCACGAGTATACTACGTGTTTCGCTTGCACACTTGTGTGTGTGTGTGTGTGTGTGTGTG
>UELV01092040.1:0-18942 GCA_900490015.1 Megastigmus stigmatizans
CGGTATATATATTGCTGCTGCGAGCACACGAATTCACATCTTGTTGCGTCACGCAGTACTCGACTCGATTTTCATGTCATAATTGCATTAAGTGGTATATATATTTTGACCGATGTGTATCGGCGTGAGTGTACGGCTGCGGATCACCTTCCATCAATTACGCGAATCACCGAATCGCTCAGCCAGGTGAAAAATGTCATTTGGACGTTGTTATGCGTGGTTTACGGCCAAAGCGTACAGCCATCATTTTAACCATTAATTTTGCATTTGATTATACGCACAAATCCAATTTAACCAGGTACTCGTCGTTTTAGATGAAATCCGTTTTATATACACTCTCGAAAACTGAATAAGTGGGCGAATGACTTTTAATTGGCCAAAAGCATTCAATCTTATATTTTAATACTATAAGCTAAAGTGTTTTTTCACATTTTCAGACTTCTCTGTCAATTCAATTTTAGTAGACAATCCTACGAAACGTAAATGAAAGTGAGTGTAATAGCGTCGAAAATTAATACAAATTTAAAATCATTGTAGTCTGCGAACAATGCGCACAAACTTTAGTAAAACCTAAAAATACATATTTCTCTATGATATTACGCAAAAAGAGAGCTGGAATTCGAGCGAGAAAAGAATCAAGGCCGCGCCGCACAATCACCAGTCAAGCTCTTTTGCCGTTTAAATATCGCCAAATCAATATCGTGGGTCCTCTGTCGTGCCTCTAATATCAACAAAAGCTACTTTGCACGGAGCACAGAGCAGCGCCACAGGCTACCCGCTTGCAAATCCTCTGATTACAAATTTCAATTAATGAACATATCAAACACTTAATTAAAGAGATGCAAATGAAACTTTCTCTCTCTCTCTCTCTCTCTCTCTCTCTCTCTCTCTCTCGGCGTGTATAAAACTTTATTACGCACACGCAGCGACCGAGAGCTAAGCAAAATAACATTACGTCGACAATTTCGAGAATTTAATTACTTACATGTACATTTTTCCACTCTTAATTAAAATGCTAAACGCGGATGGGGCTCGGGATTTATATATACGGCTCTCTGTGCCTAGTATGAGAATAAAGAATGGACAGCGATAGTAAAAGGAAAGGTAGAGCAAGAGAGAGAGAGAGAGAGAGAGAGAGAGAGAGAGAGAGAGAGAGAGAGACGGAGACGTAACCACAAGCCTGTACAAAAGGTTAATTATACGTTCCTGCAATGACCTTGAGATGATTTAATGTAAAAGTGATTACTGCACGAGATTCTCTCTTTTTTTTTAAATATCGTGTAATGATCAGAATTTTCCATTTTAGTTTAGGTTCGTCAACCTTTTGCGTGCATCTATCCGTTTCGAAAATGTATATATAATCAAAAGCGACTGTGCAGGCGCACTCGAACCAGAATTTTAATTTATACATTAGCAGCTGCATGAATCGCAATTCAAGGGTGCATATAAAGTATTCATATGCATTTCTATATGCAGTACCGAGATAAATTTTGAATGCATATAAAATTATGATGTTTCTACATTACGGACGTACTCTGTTGGTTTTTTTAAACAATTTTTAAATTATAAATGTAAAAAAATACTACAAACTGTTCACGAAAATTCCAATTATTTTAAACATTTATTCATCAGATACAGGATGCAATATTGAAGAATATTTTATGAAGGAAGTGCACACAGTCCACTCGATATTCAAAGATCTATTCTCGATATTAGTATATCTATAAGTTTCGTAAATCTCAAAATAAACTGAAGAAAATGGCTAATTTTCAAAGTCTCTTTGCAGAATGCAAATGACAGGCACTCGTGTAACAACAGCTCGCTCAGCTATTAAACAATGCGCTCGTATACGCAACAATATTGGGTTATTAACTTAACGAGGATCGACTCTCGCATACACGTACATATCCCACACTTTCGGCCTCCAATACGCGCATACACATACACACATACACTCGCCTGTATATCTGCCGCATAGATACTCCTCGCGACATAAACATACGCGATTAATCTCACGACAGTTCACGGCGCGCGCGCAATAATTCGAATCGCGTTATTGTGTCTGCACGCGTAGATCGCGATTTATTTCTAGCTATATACCAGGGAAAGGAGGGAGGCGGGAGAGAAAGAGTCGAACCAGAGGCCATATAACTGGTATAACGAGTCATCGGCTAATTAGGACGCAAATCGACCAATTAATATTGTAGTCGCGAATCGCGCGTATCGCTTGCGTTCTCCAGCTTCAATCAAATTCTCTTCCGTATATATGCACAAATTAGCGATTGGAAAAATGACACGTGCGTCGAGTTTTCTATCTGCTATACGGTGTACGTTTGTATACCGCGAGGCTCATCTCGAACGCGACTTTACATAATAATTACAGTTACAGTGTTGCACTTTTGCAAGGCCTGAATTTCGATTTTTCAAGGATACGGCCGAAATTAAGCGAGAAATCCTAAACGAAGCGCGGAAAGTGTATGCAAAAAGGCCAATACGTCTATGGATTACTTAATTGCGAGAGCGTCGGAGAAGTGCATGCCCACCTCGTTTACCGGCACATTTTTTGCTCCAGCTCTTCTTCGAGGGATTCTCCGAAAAGACTATTCGTGGTATATTCCGCTGAAACGGTTACCAGCCAAGTTGCACGTAATTAAATTTTTATTTTTAATTCTGTTCGTCTTTTTTTGGATTGCGTGCACTCAAGCAATTACTCATCTTAATTGTTTAATTTTGCTAGAGTTAAAAGCATCCGTTATAGTTTCTCTACGTTTTTTTCTTTTTCAAGACGCGGTAAGTACTCGGTGAAAAAAAAGTACAGAGCTTATAAGCATTTTTTAATTAAGAAATTAACTTTTTGCAGCTTTAAGGTAAACACTGTCAGGGTGTTATAGACTTGAAACGTCGGGAAATTTCTTTGAGAATATATTAGCTTGTAGGGCGTATATGAAACTAGTCGTGCATTGGGCGCAACGGCATCAAATTTCCAAATTATCGGGTAATTTTGAACGTAACGCGGTGTGCAATGATTAGCGCATTAGTCCTGGTTGAAATGTCAAGTTCGTTATCTACACGCGATCTCTATTTTAATAACGACATTATGTATTCATAGTATGCCGTAATATTAAAAATAAAGACGTAGATTTATGCAACCCGCTATCGATTTTAGAAGCAGGTTTATGAAACGTGCAGGATTATTGCAATAATATCGTTAATTTTCACGAGACAGTGTACAACACGTTTTTTAAAGTCTCGCTTTTAATTATTGCGGCTCGTACGAAAAAGTCGTTAAAGCCTCTCTATCGAGAGAAATAACATAAAAGCTCGCGTTTCATGTCATTTTTTACCGCGGGACGATCGTGCGGCCAAGCCTGAAACTTGGGATTAAGGTGCAGTTTAATCACCCACTTGCATTATTCGTATACTTATATGGTAACTTATATCTGAAACATAAACGAATGACCGCAATCAGATTTAAATTTTTCGGTGATTTTTTTGAATATTTGATGAAAATGAAATATTCTCCAATTCGAACTGTCTCCAAAATTTTTCCTGATACACTTTTATTTATGAAAGCTGTTAACGCTTATACCGATGTCAATTTTCTCATTCAATATTAAGCCCATGTCTCGAGAGTAACATCCAAGTTCCCAGCTAGACTTTACTAGAATTAATTACGAGCTGTTAACTCTATCGTTTAGGGCCAGTAAACTGCAGTCTCGAGTCGCGTCCGAATATGTGAGCCGAAGCCCTCCTCCTCGACGAATGCAAACAAGTATTAGTTTTCTTCGCGGACTAGACATTTTAAAATATCTATTTTCTGTAAAACAATGCGCATACGTAAAGCTGTCCCAAGACGCGACTCGAGCGAACGTTATGTATATTTGTTTTTGCAATATCGGTAAAACATATACTGTGCCAAGGTTGGAACGACGCGCGCGCGCGAGAGAGAGAGAGAGAGAGAAAGAGAGAGAGAGAGTTTCATCAGTAGTGACCAAAGTCCGAACCAAACGCTGAAAAGTTTTTCAGGCCAATCCATATGCATTCCCCGCTCTTGGCCCTCATTCACACGTCAACGCGCGCACAAAAGTCCAATTACAGATATTTCCCTGGTGGCATAATAGTTCACCGCCACTCAATATACATGTCTGACAATGGACCCATACGTTCTCTCCCCGACCCAGCTCTCGAGAATTCCTTACTCGACAAAAGAAACTCCCTCTTTTGAGATTTTTACATGTCGGATCGCGAAGCCGAAACATATACATATACGCGAACGCGAGGCCGAATCGAAGAGATACACATTAATTTATCGAATTACCACGATAGTGACTTATTTTTAACATGCAGCGGGCGCGCCCGACTATACGGTATGTGTCGCTGTATATATATGTATAATGGAGCGCGAGTGAGCGAGTCCACATAGCTAAACGCGCCATCACGGATATATCATCTGGGTCGCGTGCCTGCCTGGCTTCCTACCGCGAAGAAATCGACGCGAGTCATTTCCTACGGGACGTATACCAAGTCGATATATAACCTGCACGCGGACACCTCCGCGCCCTTCCTTGCCACCGCGGCACCGCCACCACCTACTCCTCCCACCCATCGCCATGGCCAGTTACAGAAAAAAAAAGAAGAAAAAAGAGAGAATTATCTCGAGCCAGGTGTGGCCTTTGCCTCTATAAATTTTCTCCTCTCCGCTTTTCGTGCTTTATGAGCGGATAATGTGTGTGTGTGGGTGGGCGAGCATTGTGAAAAAAAAAAATGAAAAATTGGAAACGAGAGGGATTTAAAAAAAATTGGGATCTGTAATTTTGCATTCCAAGTGTTCATTACAGGATATTCGAGAATTCTATATCTCTTGAATTTTTAATATTCTTCGAATGCGATAGCAATATATTTCACTTTTACGCGTAGGACTCGATTTCAAACTTTATCTATATGTGTTATAGTTTCTGTTTGCATAAAAAAAAATCCCAGTAATTTTTGAAAAACTGAATAATTCCAATAAATTTTTTGGATTGCAGTAGTATTACTCGAAATGTAAACTAAAGCCAACTTTCCATTTTATTCGAAAGCAATGGAAACCGCTACATATCAAAGTGCAGCTCCTGATTTATAGCAATAGAATTAGTGGTATACTTAGAATTGTTCATCGTTCAATATGTACTAATTCGCAGTGGTTTCCACTGATTCAAAATGAAGTAGTCGGCTTCTAGGGGAACCACAACTTGTCCTGAATGCAATTAAGCGAAATCTATTCATAAATGGTAGATTCCTACTTTATTACATAAAATCATTACACTAACTACTAATCAATACACTAAGAGTGTATAAATTGTGCACATATTAATTAATACTATTATACATTATATCATACCCTAGTATGGATTTTAAATTAATTGTGTTGTATGTAATAAATTTGTTTAAAAAGGTACATTTCGATATGCTCGTATTAGAATTAAGATAGTTGGCCGATTCATCTTCGGTCAAATCAAAATTCATTTTTGTAATTCTTGCAATCCTCTTATCATTTTAACTTTTGCTCGAATTTTTCTTATCTCTCTTCATCCTCCACTTTTTCACTCGACTCCTTGCCATAACTCGCATTCCCTTTATTCTTTAAATCACGCACTGCACTATCTTTTTCTCGCTTATCCGCGCGAGCCAGGGCAAAACTATTCGGACAAAATTTATTCATCCGTGAAAAAGCTCTTGATCGTAACGGTACGCTGCTGCTGCTGCTACTGCTTTTTCGTCTCTTGATAGATTCGCAGACGCGCCCAGCTTCGGGGATTAAGTCCTTTCCATTTATCAAACCAAATTGACAAATTTATTTCGTTCAAATATCCATTTGTTTGGCGGATTTTCAAATGAAACTTTTTTCCTCAATTTTCCCGGCAAACACGTCGAACGAACGATATTTAATTTCAAAAGAAAAACAAAGTTCAAGCGATCCATTTGGATTCATCTACCAGAAATATGACTGACTACCCTTGTCTCGCCAGAAGGACTGTAATACAGAACTTTTTACTTGTTTCTCGCTACATTTTTCGACAAACTTTTTTTGTTAACTGCTATTTTTTTAGTACAAAGATCTTCATTTGCTAATGGCTAAAGATGCTTTCTGTAATAATGATAATTATAGTCAAGCTCAAGGAAAAAGAGACCTAATTTTGGAAAACAAAAAGCATCCTGAATCTAAGTTAAATAAGCATAATTCCAGAAAAACGAGTTGGTCAGAATAAATAAAATAAATGTCCGGCCTTCGATAACAAATGATACATCAAAGTTTCCCAAACAAAAGTAATTTTTTCTCGACGATATTGAGCCTCAAGCAAAAAAGCGATGCAGGGCTTGGAAAGCTTTCTTCTACTCCGATTTCTCTCTTCTCTCCGGATAGTATAGATTTCGTCGAAAACCAACGGTATATTCCCTTTTCTGTCTCTCTCTCTTTATCCCTTAGTTTTTTGAGGACGAGAAAGAACGGAGATTTACGCCCCCGAAAAAGAAAGCGATCGCAGCTCGAACAATTTACAAACAGCGCGCGGAGAGCGAGAGAAAGAGAGAGAGAGAGAGAGAACAGAGAGCTGCGCGTGCCATCAGAGTCATGCGATCACGAGTTTTCCTCGTAAATCAATGCCACGCCGAGTAGCCGAGGTTCACGTGCTTTCTCTCTCTTTCTTCCCTTTTTAACGAACTTGTCGATCAATCGATCCTCTAACGAACTCTTTTGTCAAACCTCGAGAGCGGAGGCTTCTTTGTTTAAGAAAAAAAGAAGAAGAAGGAGCGGGAGAAGAAAAAATGTGCGCGATACACAACGGCTCAAGACAAGCGTCTAAGACCTGAAGAAGGTGACGTGGGTACGAAAATATTGTAAGGCTGAGTTGCCGTGACAGTGGACGACCTTATGATAAAGCTTCGCTTCTCGATTAGATATTAATCTATGGATCTCTTTCGGTTTGCTTTAATTGAAGAGCACTATTCTGCGAAGTTGGGCACAGAGGCGAGGGATAATAGCACTGATACGCAAATGCAGTTTTAGGAATCGGATTGATGGATTTAGTCATTGCTAATACTCACATTTTGCTATGCGATAATCGAATTTTAACAGAAATCGGTACTAATATCTAATTTCTATCTTATTTCTAGGAATAACCAAAGCCGCAATGGATCAATGTACATCTCCCGATTTAAAGCCATTATATAGACTGAGTGGTATGCATTATATAATCGATAATTACTAATAATTTACTGCGTATAATGTGATTTATAGACTTAATGATAATTAATTAATGCACATACCTCATCTAACATAATTTGAACAATTTTTACTTGAGTATTGACTATTATCATAAGCGATTTGTTAATTATGATAATTAGGTAATTATAAATAATTATCGAATCGCCTTTAGTTACGATAACTAACAGAAAAATATGCTAATTGTAATAATAAATAACGTTCCAATTAACACACATTTATTTTACTTATCACCGGCTAAACATTCCATTACTCGCGACCGTTATATACCTTAAGCTAACTGTTCTTGTTTATCTCCGTACAATAAATACAACTGAGAAAAATATTTGTATACATTAAAAATAAACTGTTTATATAAAACGGTCGGTGAGAAGAGCTTTTCATAACAAGATCATAACCTAATTTAAATTTCTTTTTTTTTGTTGTATTTCGATAGACCTTTTTATTGAATAAAAAATATTACTTTTATAAAAAGTGTATTTCCTCGAAAATTCTCCTTTTTCAATTGAACAAAAATGTATTTTATAATAACGTGCAGTTGAAAACTTGGAACCCGTGAAATGGTGAACTGGAAAATTCCAAGAGCAGAATTTATCTATATTTCCACCGAAGCTACCAGAAAATCGTTATGTACGTAGATGCATACTAAATCAAAAAGTTTGGCCCTAGAGGAAAAACGGGGGAAAAAGCAGAAAAGGCAACGGACTAGCGCGACTTAGACGATCAGAAAAATGTAAAAAAAAAAAAAGGAAAAGCGTCAATTCGAGCAAACAAGCGGGACCGAGTGAACTGCTGGGGAGAGAAAGAATCGTTGGCCTGGTGCGTGTCCTACATGAGCCTCGGGGCCAAGAATATCTGTACTAAATCTTCCCCCTTCCTTGCATGTGAGTTTGCGCCGAAGACGTCGACGGAGACTATGCCGCGCGAGCGAGACGGAGATGCATCTAGTCTCACCTTCGCGAGATGGGGAAACTCAATTTTGCGGTGCATCAGCGCCTTTTTTTTCTTCCCCTATTTTTTTATGTCTTAGGAATTCCGAGGAGAAGAATTCCGGCGATATTAAAATAGTTCGTATTACGTTCATTGAATATAGATTTTATTGGAACAAAAACCAAACAAAAAGCCGATGCAATAGTTATTCGTAGATTTTCACGAAACTTGTTGAATTTTTGTAACTTTTTAAATTTACTTTTGAATTTGTCTATCTGTCACATAGCTTGAATCCTAGTCACGAATTCCTTTAAATTAAATACAAGGAATTTCAAGAATTCAAAATGGATCGTACCATTTGGAGACGACAATTTGTTCGGAAATTTAATTAAAGTTGAATTGTAGGACGATTAAAATCAACCCTAAACATTTATAAGTGATTATGTAACCTGGTAAATTACCAAAACTATTGCAGAGACAAATTACAAAAATTATTTTAAAGAGATTGATATCAAGAGTTTTAAATTTTGGTTTTAATATTCTGTAAAAGCAGTTTTTTACAGAGGAAAAGAATTTTGTGTAAACTGGAAAAGTTCAGTGTAAGCGCATATACCTGTATTATATTTTTCCTAGTAACAAAACAAATCATCGTGTTAAACTGATAATACGATACACAATTTTCCGTCTTAAAATATACTAGAAAAGCAAATGCTTGCGTCTGCAGCTCTTTTGAGACCAATTTTTTTCCTTATGGGGAATGATTTTAGAAGATGATGGACAGAAATGTTCTGAAGTTTATATTGCCGTATAATACTTTAGCAATTTTTTTAGTTTTCCGTAGTAAAGAAGAACTATACTAGAGTGTAATAAAAATTCTTGTTTTATTGTCTGGTCGTATAGAAGAAGACCGCACGTGTTTTACGGGGTTCATCTTGTTACTACAGTTTTTTTTTTTTTTTTTTTGAAGATCTATATATACTTATAAATTTATTTTTCTAAGAAAAGAATGAATCAATCACACTCTTAAAAAGGCAATCATTATTACCTAGGTATTGTAAAGTAGGACATGAATAAATCACAGCTACTTATATTATGTACTGATTTCAAATTACAATAACAAAACTCATTCTGCAATAAAAAGTAAAGCTTGTGACGTTTTTCGAAGAATGACGTAGGTCGCATTAATAAGTCAGTTGCAAAGTTGTAGTTCACGCACTGCTGGTATCTGGCATAGGTAACTGGTACCTCTTGTCAAAACTGAGAGTTAAGATTGTATTATAAAGTAGGTTCTGGACATCCAGTAACAAAAGCAGTTTCTTCCGCTTCGAAGCGTCGTTTTAATTAGCTTTAAATGAAACATTTTGAAGAATCTAGGCATTAAAATTAACATTTATTAGAAACAATATGGTGCAAGAAAAAGGTAAAATACAAAATCTGTTAGATTATTTAACTTTATAATACTTTGGACTAACTAGTTTTCTAACTTAAGTCGCGAGACAAGTGTGTAAAGTTGGTGTACACGCTTTTTTCAATTAAATCAACACAAATGTAGTTAAGAAAAGGATTAAAGGCTTTTGGAATATCATTCCCGTGAGCAAAGAGACGCTTTTCCATCAGATCAGGTGTAGCAACATACTCAAACAGCAAATTTTAGTAGGAGAAACCAACCCGTTTAGTTGGCAACACTCGTATCAAAAGTTTTTCTAGTGCCAAACTAAATATCTTTGTGCCAACATACAAGTATTCTCCGAGTGTAGCAGCTGCAGCAGTGCTCGTATGTATATGTAGGTGCAATGATAATGTGTGTGTGTGTGTGTGTCTGCTGCTTAATAATTCCTCGTGAAATCGACCGGCGACGAACGGTCACGGTGAACTATTTTTGTAGAGCGAGCGCACGACTCTGGCAGCTCCGCGCAAAAGCGCGCGATTCCCTTTCCGAATGCAATTTCGATTATATAGAGGCCCCCGATGCCTTCCAATCTTCTTATATTCTTGCGACTACGTCGGCCTACGATGGGCGATGAAGAAAAATAAGGGAACGCCAATACCGATGTGCGAACAAAAAAAAATACGATGGCTCTTGTACGTGGGAATTGTTATGACTGTGTCGGAAATGGTAATATTTTTAGAGGCAGGTTAATACGTTATTTTAAATTGATTCGCGAAAGCTTTGCTATTATTAAAATTTGTATTTTTGAAAATAGATATATTATTATATTTTATCAATTTTATCATTAACAGGGTGCGAAAGGGTCATGATGTGACCTGATTTATTGAATACTTGAGACATTCCATTTAAGTTATTGATAAAATGGTTGAAATTTTTTGCTATATATCGTTAAAAAATGTATATTATATTAATTTCGACATAAATTGTCCCTTTTCAATACAAGAAATCTTTTATATAAAGATTAATTATTTATCATCTATTAATTTTTCTTAATTTTTTGTTTTACTACATTCTATGAAAAGTTATAAAAAAAACATAATTTGAAACTATAAGAACAAAAGCTGCTATCGTCGTATATCAATGCAATATCCATAAGCTAATGTTTACAATAAAATGGTAATAATTTACTAGAACATGAATTTTCTAATTTTAAAGAAACTTGCTATATTATGTTGCGGATAGAAATTGGGTTGAGCTCGTCTGACTAAATCACATGAAACCTATTAGAGTTGCCTAAATTTTCCTGACGTGGACTGTAATATAAGACTCCACGTGATTGAACTAACGGAACATACGGTATAGGCATTAAAGACTACGTCTTAATTTTTCCGCTAATATGTTAACTCGTTGCATCGATGTAGCATGTGCCAACTAATATAATTACAGTGTAACTGGACTATTGCTCGAATGCGTACAATCATGTATAATTATTGAAGATCAGAAATAATCATCTTTCTGAAAGTCTTTACAGAATATTAAATTTGACTACTACTTTTAACAATAATTCATAATAACGTATAAAAACTTCTTTCATGCCTTCTATATTGTCTAGCTCATTCAAGATATCTTTTATATAACCAATTTAACTAGAAACATTTACTTAGCATATTATTAGTAGCCAGTCTTTTTTACTCTCAGCCACCTACCTACTGCTACTATAAGCTTTCCATCTTTCTGTTGACTTTTTATAGGTCCTCTATGTACTATTATATTATGATAGATAACCTTAAAACTTTTAATTCGCATTATGTTAGACTATAACATTAATGTTTAATTTCCTATGAAAAAGTCCATTTACTTCTACACTATTTACGTTCGAAATTTGAAAGCAATAAGGTGACGCTTACACCGAGCGACACCGTAGAACATTGCTTATGTGAAGAAAATGGTTACTTTTTTCTTTAAACATTTTTAGGGTCACTTTACGTCGGTGTCCATGAAATGAGACATTTCCGGACCAAGACTTAAAAGATTAAGCTTTCCATTTGTAAACTTAACTCAATATCGAACTAGTCTATACGATTGTACTCAAATCCTGATATGACCCTTACCTTGATTAAACAATAATATCAAATAAAAAAGAAACCACATCAAATGAAACATCTTTATTAGTAGTAGGCTACAATAACTGTCTGCGTATTCAGAATTCCGGGCACGAGATGTCGAGCACGTGTCAAAAGTGAAGCACGAGAACGAATGAGTGAAGAAAAGCAATGATTGAGAGAGAGAGAGAGAGAATGCAAGAGAAAAAGCAGCGACGAACGGGGGAACAAATAAACAACGTTCGAGGGGTAGGAAAAAAAAAGTTTATACATATATTGATTGAAGGGTCCGTGCGCCCACGACTGCGGATACCGCGAAGCCCCTCAAACACTTCCACCACACATTCCCACACACACATACACAGAGAGACAGAGCAACACACGTGTAACGCACCGTTGCTGACCGATTCATAAGTATAATTCGAGGCGAGACTCCCCACCGTTATACATTATCGGCTCCTTTAGTCGATTTGCGCAATACCCGCGGCATATTCTAATTTGCAAACTTAACTTTTCGCGTTAAAAATAGAAGCCCGCGCGCACATACGCGCGTTATGCAATGGAAGCGGCAGCCCGAGTTTTAAAGGTGCGCGCGCGCACGACCGTCGCTTCACTGGTGCAGTCGCTCGCCAATCATCTATATTATATACCTGATATATATATATACGTGTGTGCATAGCTGTATATATACTAGAGCTTACACACGCGAGCCATCGAATTCAATTCAATTTTCCTTTTTTCCAATTTTAGTATAACGACCACTTAACCGATACAATATAATACCCCCTAATTTATCTTTCTCTCTCTCTCTCTCTCTCTCTATCTATCTCTCTCTCTCTCTCTCTATCTATCTCTCTCTCTCTCTCTCTCTCTCTCTCTCTCTCTCTCTCTCTCTTCTATTGCACTTGCTCTCTACTTCGGTTTTAGAGTGCAAGATAACGTGTCGCGGTCGAGTGTGACATCATTTTTACCGTAAAATCGATATCGCACGGGAAAAGAAGTCGTATTGCATAGAGAGAGAGAGAATGAAAAAGAGGAGAGAGAGAGAGAGAGAGAGAGAGAGCTGTACCAGTGATTCCGATGTGGAAAACTGAACGCTGCGGGACTACGCTGAACAAATACTTTTTAACTTTGTTAAATTTTTTGATTTTCACGAAAGAAAGAAAACTTCGAGACTGAATTACAAGTTTCGATTTGAAATGGCGCCATATGAAATTTTCGTGAATATAAATAAAATCAGAATTTTGAAACGTAAGGCTTTTGATAAAAGAAGTTATTGTATATCGAGCTATAACTTTTTGTACTGTAAAATTTCTTTACAACAATAATTTTGAGAGAAGCAAATTTTTATTGCTCATGCCTGATAATAAAATCCGCAAGATCAAAGAGTCAGCATACGTAAATTTAGGAATGTTTGTTAAAATTTCTGCGAGCATTAAGTCGCTGAATGAAAACAATCGTGTTTAATGCACCGAAAGCAGTCGACGAATAAAGCTAGCAAGTCGTTGCGAGTTATGTTGCAGCATTCGACCATCGGTCTTTGTCGCAAATGCTGACCCAACAAAGGTGCAAGCCTTGCATTATTACTAATCAAAATTTTCATGTCACGAATCTTATTTTCGACTTCACTGGTCGTTACTTTCTAGGTTTACCGAGGAAAAACAGCTGACTTACAGCATTATTATTCATTAAAAATTTTACAATAATTGTCATTTTCCCCAAAATACATAGGTGCAATCCTGAGATTTTGGAGTCACAGTAACGTCCAGAACAAACAACGTGTACGAGCACGAACATAATTTCGCTTCGATCCAAAGTACAGGGGCAACTTATAAAAAGAAAGAGGAAGAGCTAGGAGAACAATCCACTCGTAAACTATTGTTTTTCGGCGTTCCTCTCAAGCGCGGAAAAGCTCGCCCGTGAAATTGGCTTTTGCACTCGTTCAAGAGCCTCGGCCGCGTCTGTAGTTCGCTCATCTGCGGAAAAGCGCGAAAAAAAACACATAAAGGAAGAGTCACGCCATCCGATGGATGTCGGTCGTCCGTATACACACACACATACACATATATACGTGCAGTGATGCCGTGATGCGTTTTTCGTTCAACGTGTACGCGGAATCGCACGGCTTGACGCTTTGACCTTTTTTTACCTATTCGACGACGTCGATTATTCGCACGAGCGGAGCGCCGGATTTTCACCATTTATAGCGAAGCGTTTCGTGCACCACCCGCGAGATTAAATAAATTGAAACTAGTCTTGATGATAGCGACGCGAGGAATATGAATCTTTGGATGCGCGAGTGTTGGGAAATGAAGGCTCGATGGTATTCCAGAAACGTTTCTGTGCTAGGCGAATGGAACTTGCGTTGCTCGGGTTCATGTGAAAAAATGTCGTTTCGCGTTGAGGGGAACGTGCAAAAAGAAATTAAAATAGAAACGATAGAAGTGGCTGCAACTTTTATAGAAATGGTAAGCAATTTTTTACATATGTATAAACATTGATAATGAAATAATAACAGTAAAGCTTTGTATTTCAAAATAAAAATAGATACGCTTGAGAGAGTTAGAAATAAAATCTAAATGTAAATGTACCCTTAGATCTCTACAATGTTAAACAAAATTAAAGTACACCATAATTTTTATAACACACGTAATCTTTTTTTAGTCATATACTAATATATGATTTGTTTTTTTTTGTACTTATTTTATTGGTTTTACAATTACTTCTGTTTCAGTAGTTTTTTTCCAAGAGAAGAATTACTTTACATTCTAATAGAATTTTTATTTAAGAGTTTACCTTATAATTCAGAATATATTTTAAAATAGTATTTTGAGATAAACAAGTTTATTTGCACGACCCTTATTAATGTATTTTGTAACTGAAATTATATTTCATTTAGAAAATTTATACAATAAACGAAAAATATTTTAATTACTTTATTAATTGGGAGCTCTTTTAAATAAAAACTTATTTTATTTAAATAAAATTTTTAAATATTTAAATAAAAATTATCAATGAATCTATTGAACACGTCAATCTTTTATTAAAACAACGAATATCCATTTTTTAACAATGTAAAGAAAAAGAAAAGCCGTAAATAGTTCATTTATCCAGGTACGAAAATGCTTTTCTTTCCTCTTTATATCGATTGATTCGAAATTAGAACCAGAAAGCCAATCCATTGGTAAACTGCGGTTTATGAATGAACACATTCCAGTCATTATTACACCGCAGGTGCGCGTATTTGATTTTGAGCTGCATTCATATGGAATTGTGTGTCTGTGTCTATATTACAAGAACGAATTAGTGCTTTGAATGTATCAAGGTTTACAAGGACATTCAAGTGTCGAATAAATGCCTAGTCCTGTCAATGGGTGTGCGCACGATGACCATTAACCTGATTAAGGGATCAGTCGTAATATACATAAAATGAAAGCTAATGCATACGAAATTGGGTTGCAGATAGGGATAGGATTTAAGTAGTAGCGAAATTTGGGTATCTAGAATTGCAGTTGTCGAGATTGGGCAGGCATGCTAAAGTTTATATGATATACAGCGAAAGATAACAAACTTTTTTTTTAGATTACTAAATATTAATTTTTTATAGTATTACTTAGCTTTTAGTCCACATTTACTGAGTCATTGATATAGTTGAAATAAGCAGGTTACCCATACCTGCCCTTAGTAAAATTGCAAGTGGAAGCTACAGAACTTGTACTATCATCTAGTGTAGGAAAAGACATTAAATTAAAAAACTAATTTAAACTCTTTACTTGAAGGAATTTTTTTTTAAAAAGCCTGATTTGATTGTTCCCTTTGATAATACATGGAAGTAGAAATAATTGTGTATAAAAAGACACTGATTTTCAATCAAGTTGTCATCAATTGTCCCTTCATCTCAGATGCTTAAACTTTATTAAATTAAATGTCTTTCCACGTTCTAAATAAAAATATAGACTGCGCACATTTTCTCTAAACACTGCTTTTTATTCCAATCACGTGGACCTCCTCCTTTTTATTGTACTACAGAGCACATGAGGGAATGTACTATGGTCGGAAAGATTCCTACCTTACCCGTTCTTGCATTTAACGAAATAAATAAAAATAGAGATTAATTTTTCGAAAAAATTCTCTATCACCATCTCGGTGATGATGTAATCATCACGTGGTTCAAATTTCATGAAATCCCATCTACAATTCACAGCGATTTTTGTCGCCGAAAATTTTGTTCGTAATTCACAGCGATTTTTATATTCGAAATTTTTAAAGATGAAAATCTCATTGAATTGTGGATGAAATTTCATGAAACTTGAAACAAGTTATGATTACATAACATCCGAGATGGTGACAAAGAATTTTTTCCAAAAATTAATCTCTATCTTTATATACTTCGTTCAATACAAAAACTGGTAATGTAGAAATCATCCTCTTATGAGCAATCCAAACACACATGTACTAACATATAGATAACCAATTATATTGTTTCAAAGTGTAGTATCTAGGGAATTTGAGAGTTAGTCCCTAGCCATTTCAGCTAAGCGAGAGGAAAAAAGATATGCAGCTAAATATTGCAGCAGTGGATCTGCATAGGTATGATAATGAACAT
The DNA here is from genome assembly GCA_900490015.1 of Megastigmus stigmatizans. Classification (NCBI taxonomy): domain Eukaryota; kingdom Metazoa; phylum Arthropoda; class Insecta; order Hymenoptera; family Megastigmidae; genus Megastigmus; species Megastigmus stigmatizans. The sequence continues at coordinate 16,290 of UELV01092040.1, forward strand.
CAATGAAATATATAACAGTACTAACGGTAATGTTCAATTACTCTAGTCTCAAGTGACTCCCATTGCAATGTCAACGTTAAATCATCTTGGGAAATCTGAAACAGATGTGCAATTTCAATACTCGATATTGTTTTGTTGTGTGATAAAAATAACAAGTGAATTTTACCTATCATTATACAATCCTTTTTTAAGGTTTCAATTTTTCGCTACGTTTAAATGACATGTTTCAGTGTAACTCAACCACGATTTACATTATTATCATTATTAATTTCAGAACATGGTGGTTTTGGCCGCGACTTTCAAAATGTAAACAGACATGAAGGGTATATAACATATGTAAGTAATCCAACTTTCAACCAACAGACCAAATTATGTGAATATAACTAACACCAATCTCTGTATAACTCTATACGATCGGCAATAAAAGATTGGCCTATATACGGAAGACAAATAATCTCTTAAAAATGCATAAGATCGAATCCAGCGATTTATTCCGAGTATTTCGTATCACGAAAATAAAAGCCGCAGGAATCAACGGCACTGCACACGCGACAAATCCAGCGATCGTATTGTATAGCGAGGGTGAGAGCTGCTTCAGCGTGCCTCTATTCCGCCATTATTATTACCCCCCGCATTCCCCAAGACAACGCAAGGCCTCAGATATACAACGAGGATGAAAAAGAAATGAGGACGACGACGACGACGACGACGACGCCGCAGTGTTAGGAGAAAAATCGGTCACGGGGAACCGACGAAAAAAAAAAACAAACGTGAGTGAGAAGAGAAGGGAGAAGGGAACAACAACGGGTACGGCGGTCCTCGCGGGAAAAGGAAGCACCGCACCGCTGCGCAAAGGTCACGGAAGCGTGATTTATTGGCATTAATCAAGCTGTCAGTGTCAAGTCAATCAATTTCTCTGTAACGAAGGCACGGGGTGTGAGGGCAGGATCGATGCGCGCGCACATCAATCGGACAGCGGCCAAAAGTCCCTCTCTTGACGCCGCCGCCCGTCGCCGCCGCACCGCTGCTTCGGAAAACTCCAGTATTCCGCGTACGATTTTTTCTTTTTTTTTCTCGCATCGCCGTACACCGCGGAACTTCGTTATACCCCTTTCGTCCGTTTCATGGATCGTATGGAAATTTCGCGCTGTGAATTTTTCAAAACTGACCGACGCTCGCTGCCTCTTGTGCTGCCTGGTACTCCTCGACGTTTGACGAATGGCTTTCGGAGGGCTTTGCATGGGAACTGAAATTTGCGATCGATCGTTTCTTGTCTGTTAATTTTTGGTGGACGATTTAATTTATGGTTAAATGAAGGTTCGATAGCGTTGTTGGATCTTATAGCACACTCGCAGCAGATGTTGTTGTTGTTATTTATTTCAGAAAGCTGTGCGTTGCTACTTTATCTGAACTGTGCAGTTTCATTTGAATTTTAAGCTTTGGATTTGAACCTTACATTTAGCTTAATTTTTCATTTCATATTTTTGAATACCACTTAATACCAAGAACATGATAGCAATAATGACCAATATTTATAACAACGTTGACAGTTATAAAGCAATGAACGATGTAAGGCGTAGACGACGTTAATATTCCAAAAATGATCATTCGTAAAAATGATCTTTTCTTTAATGTTTGTTTTATAACAGTTCCTTATTGACACGTAAATTTAAATAAATCATATATTTACATTGTTTTGAGCATAGAAAGCATATTATTTAAACAAAAGCTCCACGTGTAGTTTACGATAAGGTTACAAAAGGTAAAATTTGATTGAACCTGAAGTCTGACAATACCCGGCATTTATCTACTTCCATATAATTCATGATGACTCAATTATTAATTTCTTAATGCAGTCCCCATAGTTTAAGTAGATCAAAATGTTTCTGTATCCATCATAGTTGCTAAAATGGCAAAAAATTTACTCTCAAAATGTTTTAAAATTTTCGTTCATTTTAAATAGTGTTTAAAATTGATTAACCGAGTCTACTTTCTCCTAGAGGAAGCATTTTATATAGTGAAGATATTAGTCAAAGTGAGTGCGGTATCATCGCAGGTGACTTAATCGACCGCTAAAATGTTGTTCTTGCATTTTATTGCACAAGGCGCATTATAAAAATGACACTGCACATTGCATTTTATCGAAAATTGATTTTCGATTTCCGCGAAGATGCTTCTCTATACAGCCCTACCCTATATACCCTCAAGTGCGAGAGCACCCCTACAATAGAGGTCATTTTCAGGAGCACGTATAGAGAAAATTGCAAAATGCCGTGTTTCGCCCACAAGAAGAATGAAATTGCTCAAGCTTCCATTCGAATTTATGACTCCACGGTGTGCATACATTCACGAGTCGTTGAATAAAATTCTTTGATAATTTAATCAATAAAATTTTTTCATAACGACCGCCAGATGCAAATAATTGTTTTGTATGATTTACTGCTTTGGTTACATAATAATCGCCTTTACGTTATTTGCGAGTAAAATGCTTAATAATTAAATTTGAATGCTCGAGAAATCACTCTAAAAGTGTTAAAATGGAACGAGGCAGGGAAAAACCTGGAGTGGTTTTGCATTATTAGAGGTCTATTTTGATAAAATGTCAGCACACACACGCACACACACACACACACACACACACACACACGCACAC
>UELV01092049.1:0-10532 GCA_900490015.1 Megastigmus stigmatizans
GATATAGACCGCTTGATTTACCTTGTTTGTTTGTATTTTAAGATAAGACGCTCTGTGATATTACTTGTTAGATATTTTTAAGACTGACTTTTTATTGACTGATTTTGTATAAGACTTTGATTTTGTATAAAAATTTTTAACTTATGCTGTGATATCATGGATAGTAACTAAGTGCAATATTTATATAGATTAGCGAAAAAATGGAGACTGTCTTTTATATACTATATACAACCATATCATTGTAACAATCTATTTTGTATTTTTATACAAATAAACAAATATCTATCTATCTATCTATCTCTCTCTCTCTCTTCGCGGTAGCGATTATCAGTCAAATGCCATTCAAATAATTTATTAACGATGTAATGCTAATTGTGGGCCATTTTTAAGTGTTTGATTTAAAAGCTACGAGTGTAAATGAAGAATTTGGTGGATCGACAAAACAATTTTTAATTTCTCAAATAATTTAATTAGCGCGGGTGATAAATTTTTATACTATCGTTTTCTTTTTCTACTTGAATTCAGAAATCTCGTGCATTAATTAAAATTGTATATTAGAAAACTTGTCGCTAAATTTAACACAAAACTTGGATAGGTAATTAATTATTAAAATTTTACAATATCAATATAATAATAAGTGTATCCCCGGTACATCTATTATTTTGCATAATCGTTGTTCATTTAATCTAAGAGGAAAATATATAAAAACTACTCATTTGTATGAATCACGTAAAACATGGAAAATTAATGAAAAGAATTATGATTAAACATAGATAGAAGTTTTATCTAGAAGTTTTTACATAATTATTTCAGTTCGACAAACACTATTAGACAATTTTTTATTTTTTTGACTTAATTTTGCGTCACTAATTAGACATGTAAGTATTGATCTCAAATTTTTACATTTTTATCATCTTTCATTCACACCATTAGTTGATATAAAAAAGTAATAAAATGTCGGCGTTAATATAATGTAAGTTTGATGGACTTGTAAGGAATAAAAAAAAACTCGTCATCTTCATGCATAAGGCGAGGCGAATTATGTCATCGGCCCGTCATAAGAAGTTAGCAGCCCGACGGGCGCGTTAGCGATGCTAAAACTTGGCGCCTGGCGCCGATTTTCATTGCAGGCTTTGTTATACTCATTCATCTTGGTTTGATGATGACGAAATTCAGAAGAAATTTCATCTGATATAGAATGTCAAACAATTTATATATTTTATTATGCATGCAGAAATAAAAAATCATGTCTTTTATGATCATGCAAAAGTGGGAAATGATGTATACAATGAAATGAATTTTTAACTACTCTCGTATAAACTTTGTATCCGATGGAATACTATGTTTAAGAAAACTTGCGATAGCTTTAGAGCAGTTCTCTAAATTTAAAAGTTTACGAAATTACACGTCTTCATGGATAACAGCAAAGCCACTCTTCGATAAGTGTTTGATAAAAACTTCAACTAATTCAATTGGATTGTTATTTAAAAGTAAGAATTACTGCAAAATGTAATCTCAACTTTTGGCCTTATCTCCATTTATATCGCCGATAATCCACTCGAATCTCAACATATCGTGCACTGTAAACCAAGTCAAATTTTGATTGTATAATAAAAGAGCGATTTTCGTTCAATGTGTCGTCAGATTTGTAGAACAAAATGATTATTCTAGTCGAGATATAGCGGTCGTTGCACTGGTCAATGACTAATCGACTATCACGGCACGTGTATAACTCGGTTTTAACTTCGCTTTCCTCCTGTCTCTTTCTTTCCGTCTCTGATTAATTATTTATTGATTCGATTACGAAATTACTGAAGCATCGTAACATCGTAGTAGAGTTTCCGATTCTTCAGAAGTAGGTCAATATTCAATCAATGGTTTTTCTTTATCAAACGAAATTGACTGTTATCAGTTACAACATTTCTTTATCAGTTTTGAACAAAATTTTATAGGTATATTAAGGATACTATCATTTATATAAGGAAACTCATCGGTTATTCATTGAAATTTCTTGATGAAGGAATTAATTTCAATAATTTTTAAATCGCTGATTCTTTCATTCAATTAGCGAATCATGTATCTATATGTATGTTTTTTATGCTATAAAATGAAACAGCTTGATCAAGAATCCCTATTGTCATAATCACACTTGGTTGAAATTAAAAACCCTGCACCATCTCCCGAAAAAAAACTGGACCTTCTCCACCAAAACCCAATCCACGCAGATTACATCATTAAACCAAATCTTCTTCTTTTTAACCCACAAGTGTATCCTCTCTCTTTCTCTCTCTCTCTCTCTCTCTCTCTCTCATGCTCTCAGATTTGCACACCGCAGCTCGGGCCAAGCCATCATATACACATCTCGTTTTTTGCTTGCTTGCGCGCGCGATAAAGCAGAGCGAGCGCGAGCGAGAGAGAGAAAAAAAGCAAGCTGTTCGCGCGCGAGGCTTTATTATATGTATAAAGGAGAGACTGGGTGTTTGCAGCTCGCAGGTGGCGCCCGCATTTGCCGAAGGGGGAGAGCAAGAGAGAGAGAGAGAGAGAGAGAGAGGAAAAAAGTATCCGCAGCCGCACGCGCCTCGCGTGGATATTAGCAGCCGCGGCCGCCGCGCGTCCGAGAAAGAATTCGCGCGAGCGAGATAGAGAGAGACAGAGAGAGAGAGAGAGAGAGAGAGAGAGAGAGAGAGAGAGAGAGAGAGACACTGACAGGTGATGCTTGTCGTGCTACTCTCTGCAGTTAGCAGTTCTCCCCTTTTTTTTCTCTCCACCTTCCATCCGTCGCTGATTAACTGTGCGCTTATTTTCCTTGAGCGGCGGGCCAGCAGCAGCAGCGCTATTTATACGTGGTTAAATAAATCTTGGGGCTTTTTAATGAAATGCTGCGGTAATTGGTGCGGGCGAAAAAATTCAGCAATGTGTGTGTGTGTCTGCACATTTTTGCGCCGGCGGGTGCGGGTTTTTGGGATTCGGGAGGTCGTTATATAGAGGATCGTGGAAGTGGACTTTTCGACTTTTTGCGTTAATGTGTTTGGGCTGGTCGAGATCTTCATATATATATATATATATATAAGATACTGTTGATTTGAAAATGAATGTTTGCATCTCGAACGAACTTAAGAACTTAAAGTTAATGCATCAATCTGCTGCATATTCAAACGATTTCAATCCCAGATGATTCGTATTTAATGTACGGAAGAAATTCGCGCTGATATTTTTAAAATTTAAGCACGTAGATAAAAGGAAACTCACCGTGTATCAGAGGTTTCATCTTACTCTAATTTCTGTATTTTATTAATTTAATAACAGTATTTAATATTTAATATAAATGAAAATTAAGGTTTAAGTGCGTTCTGCAAAATTTTGCATGCCATTGCAGAACAGCATAATATTCGAGCCGGAATTCAAAAGTAGTTTATAAATATAAAACAGCGCAGCAGCTGTGAAACTGGACACTTCTTTATTTGTAAGCATTGGCAACATTACCGTGCCCGCATTTTATAGAATATTAAACAGGATGGTAGTTTTAAATACAAATTTATAATAATTAATCTCACTTCGTATCTTTCCAGAAGTTATAATATCGAGATGCCATAAAATTATATTTTTAGCAATAAAATTTATTCCCTTTCAATTAATATTTTAATATTGGCAGCGTAATAAGTGGATCTCTCTTTTTCGTTATTTAAAAGCTTTCGATACAAGGCTTCAACGAAAAATTATCATCAAGACCACTTGATGAAATTTTGAAAAGATTGTCCAGTTCGCTGCTATACTATTTCAAAAAAGAATCATATTTTATGTTCAAAATGCAATTGCCGTATGTTTTAAGCAGGCGAACGTTAAAGTTTATCTTGTTTTTCGAAGTTATATGATATCTATAAATTTCTTCGGGGTTTAATTAAAAAGTGCAGATGTTCCTTTCATTATTGGACGTACAACTAGCTGTTGTAAAGTAATCGAGGCTAAAATTTTTGCAATAAAAATGTTACCTTATAAGCTTGAGTATTAAATTGTCGAACGAATTGACGCTAAATTATCAAAGAACATCCAGAAATAGCTCGTAAACAGATGTTATATCACTTACTGCTTGTTACAATAATTGATCCTTATTTGCTTTTGTAAAATGAAGATAAATTGAATGCTGTAAAACTTTATCACCGTATAATGATTGTAAACATTCTTTCCACTTTTCCATGGCTATATACTTCATCTACGTTCTTCAACATTTTTTGACTAAGGCACACGAATCAGTTCTTCTATCGTAATCATAAAAGTGAAGGGCTGAGCAAGTTGAACGATTAAAATCCACCAGAATAGTTCGTACTTTTCCAACACGAGAACTGACTAAAACGACGAAGGTCAGACTGTATATTACGGACCCAACTGCACTCGCGCCCTCCGCTTCAATATCAATCTACGCTCTCGCAGCGTAACGTTAATTTCCAGCTTAAAGATGCCAACACAAGCTGCGGTGCAGTTAATTAAATGCCGGTGCAATCGGCGAGCGTTTATTTCACGGGCCGAGTAGAATTTTCGCCTTTTGTATGCGCTGCAGCAACACCACCTAAAACCGATCAGGCGATATCGGACAGCTCGCGAAATTCTCTCTCTCTTTCGCTTCATTCACGCACACGCGCGGCCGAGCGGCGCAAAAAAAGTGCTACGAGTAAACGATGACATTGCTGTTTTTTACACCTGCGCATGTAGCAGTGGATTTTTTCAGTTTTTTTCCTTTTTTTTTTCTTTTTCGTACAATGTATATATATGTACGAGCTGCGGTGCGAGCGAATGCGCAAGTGCCGTGACTGAATTGAAAAGTGCGAGCGTGCGCAGCGCGGAGAAAAGCACGCGCGGCCAAAGAGGAGAAAAAAAAGTAGAGGCGAGGGAGTTGAGAGAGTTAGGGAGTGCTTTGGAAGGTGAAGAATATGTATACGTGCGTTGAATGGATTTTTGAGGAAGCGCGAAAAGGGCTTTCTCGGAAGGTTTAATTGGAATATGGGAGATAATTCGCTGCGGTTTGTCTGAATAGAGACCGGTGTACGCGCCATGTCACTGCGGTGTTACTTAGATTATTATATACTATTGTAATTGACTCTGCGGGGTGTTGATTTTCTTTCTTAATGCAAATTAAACGCTATGCTTTTTACATTATACTTAAATGTGAATTCCATGTTTTACTTTGACCGTTTGCATGATAATTCATAATAAGCTTATTTTTAGGAAATTTTCCTTTGTACTCGCTAGCGCTTTAAGTGCGTTATCACTACTGCTCGGTCGACTAGCACGTGATTCTTTCGTCACCCTCTCGGCAATTGCACTCGCCCCTTCAAGACGCCAAATGTCGTTTACGGTTTTAATGGAGGTCAAGCAGTAGCAGCGGCAGCGGCTCTTGGAAAGTGTGTAATAAACCCCCTGTGGTCGCGATCTTATGTCTTTCGTCGACATGCACCCCTGCAGGAAACAGCGGGCATCCCATGGAACGGCGTCAAAGTGGGAAAAATCGCCGTGGAAAATGGGATTTTCCCCTAATATCGACTCCGGGCAAACACTGTGTTACTTATGTAAACAGAATGTATATGAATTCGAGCTCACGCAGCTTTGTTTGTTGTCGAGAGTTTTCGGAAGCTTTTGAATTTTTGCACGCACTAACTCGAAAGCGAGTGGTTTATTGTTGCATTTGAAAGGTTTGAAAGCTGCAGCAGCAACAATTATTATTCATGTCTGAAGTTTTTCAATTTCATCTACGTATATCGTTTGTATTTATTTCTGAAACTATGAATAATTTGATCGGTTCGTTGAAAGGTTAACACACACAGAGTTTGTATACTACGCTCGGAAATATCAAATCCACATGAAAAAAAAAAAAAATTAATTTATCTCAAACCTGAGAATTTCTCAATGCAATCATCGTATCCCCGCCCTTGTATTTCGAAGCGCTATGTCTGAAAGAAAATCTGGCTCATTGTCGTGGACGTTTGACAAAAGCATTTCTCTCCCATATCCACTGTTCCGAGTCCTGCATATAATACGTATCCCCCGAGAAACTGTTCCTGCAGACGCGCGCGCGTGCACCCGATCGCTATTCATCAGACGTAAAATCAATCCGCAAAGAAAAACAGCGTATCACGCAGCTTGCAATCTCGCAATAGATGGCACAAAAACTTGAAAAAAAAAAAAGTAGAACACGCAGAGACCCTTGGCAGATCAAGCAGCAGAAGAGAAATCCTAGAAGATGTAGAGCGTACATATATAGAGGATACGCAAAAAGGGACGAATCAAAAGGCCAATAGAATCAAGAATCTTACCCTCTTCGAGGCAGCCATATATATATATATATATATATATATATGAACCCCGCTGAGGCAATATCACTCGTGTAGACGACAAAGTACAAGGAAAATGGTTTACCGGAGAGGGATCCCAAGCTAATCCAGGTGGAAGTGTGTATATAGGCGACAGAGGCACGCGCGCGTTACACGGACACTTATAGACAAAAAAGCTATATACCGAGGACCTTGGAGCAATTTTTCTAGGATAAACTGTGGTGTTTGAGGGAAGGGGGCACGCGCGCGCTCTAACACACAGTGTAACCACACCTGTGATTAATAGTCTTTCTACTTTGCCGATTTTTCCATTTTCCCGAACCGACAACTTCTCAATATGCCAAAAGTTCGAATAGATGATAAATGAAGGTCAACGCTATGTGGATCGATTCACCGCGGCCGGCTTGGAGCAACAGGCATTGGAGAGACAGAGAGAGCGAGGAAGTATAGCGTCAAAGTGAGATAAATGGAGTTTGTCAGCCGATGTCGTATGCCACGAGGAAAATGAATTCCCCCGGAGCCTTTTCTTTTATGAGGAGATGACACACACACACACCGGCCCATCCCAGTAGTCTTTCCGATTTGTTATAGGATTGTGTGGTGTAACTGAAAAATCGGGATGCATTTTTGTAGGTTCTTTTTTTTCCGGAACGCGTGTATACCGCATTATTGGAACGTTTTGTGCTCAGGTGGGTTTGATGCTGTTGCTACGCGAGAAAATTCATTGTTTTGGGGTTTTTTGATTTGATCGTATTGTTGTGTAAATGATATGAAAGATGTTGTGTAAACAAAGCGTACGAGATAATGCGTTTGGAAAAATTGTTCTTTCGTAAAATGTTCTCTGTTTTAGAGATTTATTTAGGTTTGTGAAACGAATTAGGGGCGTTGTGACTGATAAAAATGTAACAACTGAAGCCAAAATACAACCTATGTGACTATGGTTGCACAAATTTTCGCCTAAGCTTTCATTTTACACTATTCTTATAACCAAAAAGTTGTGCAAAAGTATTCATTTAATCAAATACGAGAAGGAAGTGGCTTTTCTCCAATCAGTTCACATCTAAAAAGAATTGATTAGACTGTAAGACCGATAGAAAAATCTTTGCCAGTCTAAAAAGAATTATCTTACATGTGCGGAACTAAAGTGCAATTAGTATATCTCGACAGCGTAAAGCATGATCTTTCATTTGTACCCAAGAAAATTTGTGAATAATTTTGCAAAGCGTGAAATTTTTACGATAACAAACACGGTTATGATTATGCTTGATTTTATTAAAACTCTGAAATGCAATACGACCTTAAAACTATATCAGTGAGATTCAACGTCCTTCTGACGAAGTTTTTATTTTACACTTTGATTATTGTTAAAAAAATTGTGCAAGTATCCATTTAAGAAAAAATGTATAGGGGATAGATTTTCTGATAAAACGATATGGGTACGGATTAGAATTGAATTTAGTATACTGTAGTATAAGATATCTTTCATTTGATTCTCCACTGATTTCCAATGAATTGTGTGATGTGCATTTTTTCAAATTATTTTTTTTATTTTAATTGTTATTTAGAAGATGACAACTTTATAATAATTTTTTCTAACTTTTCCACCATCTTGTGATTAATTTTCTTTAAATTCATGATTTCAAATACGATAGAATATGTTTCGTAAATAATATAATATATATGTAACGCACATGAATATAGATAATATAATATTAAAATTGAATCTTTGGAAATTACAATATATTTTCCTCATTTTTTTTCCCATAATCCAATATCTGAAAGTTTTCCAAGTCGAATAAGGGGAACTCCTCTTTTCCCTTTTCAAGCTGAGTCTTCGAACTTACGAAGCTTTCATATTCCATCTCACGTTCAATACCAAAAGAATCGATATTCTCGAAAAAGTCATAAACTCATATTACTTTGCTTTAGCAATTCGGAAGAAATCACGAAGAAGCATCTCACGGATTGTCTATTAAAAACTTTATACTCAATAAAAAAACTGCACCTATGATAAAATCGACCAAAGCTCGCAGATAATCTCATGAAAGACCGCATTAAATAATCTCAACGCCTGTATCCGACGAATTGGCAGAGACCAGTCGAGAAAAAAACGTAATCCCGAGAAATTGGTCATCGTCTTACGCGCCCGCACAGACACAATGCCTCCTCCTCTCCTCCTCCTCCTTTCTTTTTTTGCTCTCTCCCTCTCTCTCTCTCTCACACACACAGGACCGAGACACAAAGTAAAATGTCACGCGAACGCGCTCAGGCAAGAATAAATCATAATGCGCGCACGTGCTGCACGAGGACAATGAGGCAATTCCTGGGCGCGCGGAAATCACAGTCTACATTGTCCCTGGGTGCGTATATATGCCAGTCCTTGAAGGGCAGCAGGAGCAGCAGCGGGTATAGTTTCGTAGGCCGAAAAAGTTTTCGTTGTTCGGGCTTTTCTGATGTAAGTCTCGGTGCGTGCGTTTGTATTGGATAGATGTACACCCTCGGTGCTTGACATGCAAAAAGGAGGATATTCGGTACAAAGGCGAGCATGTGGCGTATGGTTGGCTAAGTGAAGCGTCTCGGTTGGGAAATAAACACTGGGATGTAAATAAAGCATTCGGTCTTGGCGGCTTATTTTTGCTATCGTTGTTCTGTAGCGAATATGTCAGATAACTCCTATTTTTTTTATTTTACGATGATTTTTAGGTTGAATTGATTTTAATTGGGTTGATTTGAGAAAATTTAGGATTTTCTGTGGAAAATGCTTTGTTTGGAAAAAGAATTTATTTTTCATTAGTAACTTGTAAATGCTTATTGCGAATTTGTCAATGCTAAACTATACTGAAAGGAAATCAATAATTTTATTTTTAGATATGAGAAACATTTGCTATAAAAGCTTCGATAAATTTCATTAATGAAACTTCGAATAAAACTCAAAAAAAAAAGGAGATTCAAAAATTCCGACACAAATTTTGTATATCCGTATGTTAATATATATTATTCGTAATGGAATTTCTAAGTTATTTTACATTTCGACTATTTTTTGACCACACATTAAGTGGAACAAGCATAAAATTTGCCATTAACACTCAGGGCATCGGAATTATTTCTCACCACTTCTATCATATATTTCATTTCCAAATTTTAATGGATTTACGATTCCATAAGCCAATCGAAATTTAGAAATTCACCATCAAGTTTTTTATATCCTTTATCGCGCGAAATTCCTCGCCTATCCTGTAATAAATGAGCTTTTTATATTTGTTCATTTATAATGTACATCTTTTTAGAAACAGCTTATACATATTTTCAACATAATCTACATCCATGCCGACACAAAAAAATACGGAATCTCAAGAAAAAGGTCCATTGCCAATTGCAGCAATCGACAGTCGTATATGAATATTCATAGAATTCCAGACATAGCCTTCGATTCCCGATCGAAATTTATTTCTCAACATTATCCCCACATTAGAATTTCAAACTAACCTAAATATAAGTCGCTTTCACTCTCTCTCTCTCTCTCTCTCTCTCTCTCTCTCTCTCTCTCTCTCTCCCTTACCACACGCACGTCGTGTATATATGCGTGTAGTCGTTTTTTTATGCGTCGCATATATATGTACGAACGCCCCCCCTCGCTTTTCTTCTCACGCATGTGGCGTGGCTTACCAACGCGCGTTTTTCTCTTTTTTCCAACTAATATAGTTCTTTCTCTCTCTCTCTCTTTCTCTTTCTGTGTGTTCCAGGGTCGCGTGACGGAAAAAAGGGGTTACGGAATCTCCTGCCGAGGACGAGGAGCAACAGTTGGCGCAGCGAACACACACACACACGCGCGCGAGGCAAGGAGGCGAAACGATTTACCGAAAAACCGCACGCGACCGGTAATTGGCCGCTTGGCCTTTTTGCGCGTCTTCCGTGCGACTTTGTCCGGAAACTCGGCGAAATTTCGCTTCCCTTTTTTTTAACGTTTGGAAACGGTCTTTTTCTAAGGCGTTTTGTTTGTAAACATATCGGACGTATTACGATTCTATTTACATTTGTACTTTTGATAATAGAACATTAACAATATTATTTAATAATTGGTGAAAGGCTTGATCGATCATCATGGAACGTAAATTGTTTATAACATTTAAAATTCTTTATTAACGACGTTTCGAGGGTGTAAGAACATATACCCTCTTCTTCAGGCTAAACATATATAGTATACAACTT
>UELV01092053.1:7364-29187 GCA_900490015.1 Megastigmus stigmatizans
GGGGGGGGGGGGGGGGTTATGCGTCGTAAAAACTTTATAGAATAGATAGTCGACCGCGCGCAGGCATTAATAACTGCCCAGGTCACACGCCGGTGTGATTTCCTTGCGGTTCGAGCGCGTTAACAGAGATTATATTATGCGAAAGCAATGTTTGCCTTATATTACAATGATAAGCCTTACGTAACTCGGGCGAAATCGCGATCGTTAGTGATTTATTCACAGAAAATTTCAATGCCTTTTTAATAATCTTTTTACGCCTCTCTCGTCCACCAAGTATAGTATCGATAAATAAATAGGTGGAGTTCGATTGTCCGCAGTGATTTCCTTTACAATTATGCCCAGGCGCAGTAAAGATGCGGGCAAAAAGCTCCGAGTCCATAAGCGATGAGAGAGAGAAAAACGACAGTCGTCGTCTCTTTTTCAGCCCTGCACACGAAGGCCCCCCTTAAAACATTAACAGCCTTTTGCGCAACCCGCCGATTTTTATATACTCGAGCCCCGAATATCGTACAAATTAAATAATTGCACGCCGTGAATTTAATAAAGTCCGAGTGACGAAATGGCTGCAATAACAATAATTTCACCATTGTCTTTTTCTTTTTCTGTTCGCAGCGATGTGGCGCAACCCACCAGGAATTCTCTTCTGCAAAATGATTCGCATCCTTGTCTTCCTGTGCATGGCAATCCTACCCTTCGCACGATGCAGCAAGGTGAGTCCGCTCTAAAGCTCTATCACAACAACATACTTACGCATATGCATGCATCAGACTTTTGCGGACGATCAAAGCGATCCTCGCAGGTAATATCAGCTGGCAATGAGGCATATCCCGGATCTGCGAATCCACACTCGACTCTATTATGAAAAGAATATTGCATAAATCTACACCTGCTCGGGGCAATTATTTTAACTAACGGATAAAAGAAAAAAAACTATCGAGGATAGTTTATTGGCTGGGGATAGTATTTGTCGTGCAATAATTATTATTGTTCTTAACGTTCGCGGTGTTTTTCAGTATTCGCCAATAACAAATATAATCGTACTTCGCAATAAGAAAGTTTAGTCCAGCAGATTTTACAGTTGTTTGCTGCATTTCACGTTACATTTTCTGTCGCGTACAGCATAGCGAAGGACAGAGCAGCTGTCCAATTACTTTTCAAGTCAATTTTCCAAATGAATGTCAGCTGCAATAATTAAATCTCTCTCTCTATATAAGTGTATCTCGTCATTCAAAATGTAACCTTGCGCATCGATGAACCGAAATTGCGCTAAAACAAAAATGCGCGTCAGAAAATTTTCGCCAGATTTTCATCTCGCGCACGCACTCGCATGCTTACGAGTCACCGAGTCAGCGCTATCCACGCGAGCGCGTTAAAAAATTCCGGTTTATACATCCTCTCTCTCTCTCTCTCTCTCTCTCTCTCTCTCTCTCTCTCTCTCTCCGCGTCGTGACGCCTAACGAAAAATTTCATCTATACAACCCGTTTATTACATAAATTCAATGAACCGGTTTTTCGCGGCATTATTTATCATCGTTAATTCCACGCGCTTATACTCTCTCTCGCGCGCGCACGCACAAACAGTACATTTCTCAATCCTCCATCACAGCAGCAACAGCGGCACGGCTGCGAGTCTCTCTAGGCACTTTATATACCTTTATATATATATATATATACTTGCTTTGCCTATATAGAGACAATCGAAGGAACAACATCAAACGAGCGCTGCAAAGAAAATTGAATTTCTCTCGCGCGAGGAGCCGTGTGCGCGCCACATCCCCCATCGCTCGCGATTCCTTTGTTATATATACGTTCTTCTTCGATGGGCCTCTCACAGCTCTTTCTCCTATGCTCCGACAGCTGAATCAGGAAAATGCAAAGTAGGCGCGTTTATATATATCGAGGATCTGCGCTCCTCTCGTCGAGTTTGCGCCTATGTGTGCAGTACCGCCGCCACCTCGTCGTGCGAGAGGGACGATTAAGATAATTCGCGCCTCCGCGTGTATGCGCACGAATATGTATATACAGATATACGGGCTACGGCTACTGTCAACAAAACCATCGATCTTCGCCGCAGTATCTTTCTTTCAGCCTCGCGTGTCATTCCAAATGCATTTCGTATGGAGAGACTCTGAGCTACTGTTGGCACATTCAGTTTTACGTGCGCAGCTATAAATTTGTGTGGTTCTTTTTTACGCAAAGAAAAATCGCTATGCGGCAAAATAGTTACTGAAGAGTCATGTAATCATGCACAGCGCGCGGAGTATAAGCTCGATGAAAGTGATTCTGTTAGTAATAAAAATCATGAATGGATTTATATTTGTAGCCGCTCATGTTGTCGATTTTCGCTGCTCAAGTTTTATTAGAATATTTATTTCACGATTATATAAATTACACTTTAATGACCAATTTCATTCCGTTATATTTTATAGGTGAATACTGATGTTTTTAGCACTAATACATATATTTCTTCGTTTATCGCGCAATATTGCAATCCTTGATGGATCGCATTGCATCAAGGTAATTTTGCTAAATCCTTATTGTACAATTGATATTTAATTGTTGAAATGATTTATTGATCGCATCTGGTGTTTGGAATTTAATTTAATTAAAAATATATAGCTTTTGAAAATGATTGCTTCGAGTCAGTAGGAGAAGTCATAAATTTGTGCAACACAAAGAATTGTAAAAATTGTCTGATAAAAAAAATATTAACAATGCAGAAGCTATTTATTGCTAAGTTTAAAATAGAAGTTTTTGTTCTTAAAAGAAAAAAATGATTCCCTCTGTACTTGGCGAATGATTTATCAATCATATAGTTCATTGTGATAAAAAAAGTTTACAATATCATTAAAATTTAACGTTGCCGCGCTAAAATCAGTAACTGGGAATCGTCTGGTCCATCAAAATTAACGAGTTCCACAAAATATATCGAAACGGACATTGAAAGTTACAATTTGTCTAAATGTGAAAGTAAATAGGTATATTGCAATTGGTAAAAAATATATGAATGCCTTTAAGTAAGCCCGCTTTTGAACGAAACGGTATGTTTTATGACTACTGCAATAAAACGTTGAACACTAATCTCAATTTACATATATCTGTATAACTTTTTTAGAATTTCCTGACTTCTTGCATCGATGCTATATAGCATCCATATATAAAAAGAATCAGACGTTTAAAATCCATAACCTACATCTAAAAATAAACACAATACCGGCTGGATTTTTCCGTACAACATATCCCTCTTCTATAGTTTAATCGAGACTTCCTTGTCTGACGATGCAGATAAAGATAAAAAGAGAGGGCGAAAAAATGAAGTCTATATAGCAAAGGTGTAGACAGCAAATCGCTATAGTGTACAAGTCGCAATGCAGGTGCGAAACAATAGGCTCACACATCGCGGACCCACTGTTCCTCTCTCGCTGTATAGTCGCAGCCACACACACACACACACGTATATAAGATCACTTTCTCGCTCGGTTTTATTTATCGTAGAGCTCAGATCGAGTTCTGCGCGCCGCGCGCCGCCGCAGCGCGCGACGTAACTCCGAGCCGCGCGTGAAAGTGATCGACCTTAGAACTGGCCGATTTCGCCCGGATGAGAACCGTCGGGAGAGCCGGGAACGAAAGGGAAATGCGCTAGTTGTTCGTATCTACACACACACGCGCGATTTTTTTTCAAAAGATATAGGCGTGCATGTGTGTGTGTGTGTGTGTGTGTGTGTGTCGGTATCTCCACTTGTATTATACGTCGAATACTTAGGAGCAGCGCATGAGTTATTGGGCACTTTGGGCGTTGTTTGAGAAAACGAGGGCGCGATCGCTTATGTATACGAAGGGACGAGATTCGGCTATGGGAAAATTTCTTGTTCGACGCAGCACTGGCCATGGGAATTATTATTGCCTGGTACCCGTGGTATTAGAACATTTTTCTCGAAGGCAGCTCGAATCAGACCACACGAGGTTAGCTGTGTGAAAAATGGTAGCCGGCCGACTTTATGCTATACCCACGAGTATGTTGGCTCAAAAGTATTAAAATGAAAGAATTTAAAAAAAAAAAAGCTTTAGCAAAGTAAGTCTTGGACAATGTTAGTTGAGTAATCTATTATATGTACGGGACAAGTAAAAGACTATAAAAAATGTCCCGCAGGTGTGCAGGCATTAACATTCCGTAAAAGTTAGTATGTAAGTAAAATTTTTATGTCCTTATTTTAATTATCTAAAACATCGTCTTTACTTTGATTACATTTTTTATGATCTACAAAAGTATAATAATGGTTGTGTTAAATAAATAATATATAAACACACCGCCTGCGTGTTATAGAATACGATGGTTAATTTGTGTTTTCACACCATTCTCGATGTAATGAAACATTATTTACAAGCCTAATAGTCCTAAAGTAGATGTGACAATTTTACAGTAATAACGTACCCGCAGTGCTGAATTAGATACATCATTTGTTGTGGACCATACACTTATACGATAGATCAATTTCTTTATAATTCAATTTTTTAAATAGAATATTTATTTGTATTGCTCATTTAATACAATACATAATCTATTTAAGTATTATACATCAATCAATAGTGAAAAATAGCGATAGTCATCGATAAACTATAACTTGTGAAATACCGATTATTGAATTAAATCTCAACTAAAAAATCTGAGTAGTAAATATAAAAAGACTGTTTTCCATTGATTAGTAATCAGTGCCAATTGCCGAACATCTGTTATAACATTCAGGAAGACAACTTTATATTAATATCTCGGTGACATGAAACGGAATTTTATATGGTTTTTTTCTCTTTATAAATAGCATTTTAAATACTACACACAAATATATTAATATTTCTTTCAGACGGATTTACTGGATTGCCTTAAATTTGTTCGACTTATGCAATCAAAAAATTATATACGTAAAGTACGAGCCTTTATACAAACACAAAATCTAAAGATAAACACAAATGCTCAACTGGTCAAATATATTAATATTTGACCCTAATGAATCTTAGAATTTAATTAGATAATTAGCATAACTCAAATATTCAGATTTTTCTTTACATCCATAAACCCATCTCCATAATCATCTGGTTCTCTCCCACGTAGGTCTACATCGAATCGATAAACCAGATGATACTATTAATTCCATCCATCTTCTTTTAGCGCCTGAAAAAAAAATCAATCATCTTCTTTTTCTGTCGCAATAGGCGTGTGAACTAATAACCTTTCCTGGGAAATTTCCCAGGAATGCTCCATAGTATATAGTTAGCCTATGAAAAGATGGGTTGTTATTTACTGGAGCTTTTAATTTGAATGGGCTATCGATTTCTATAGTAATAAGATTCCACTAGTTTCACGGGTTAAATGCGGAATTCAGCGTATGTGCGTGTAACCTTCCCTATTCCATTTAGTACAAAACGTCCGAGGTTGCGGCTGTACACTCTAAACCGATGAACTGCCCTTTCTTTGAATGTTCTCTGCATGGATTTACCTGCTTTGTGCGAAATAAACATCGCACCAAATGCATGCCACCGCATTACAAAACAAACCAATGGCCTCTCTTGTCTTAATGATGGATACTTGTTTGGCTGCTTTTGCGAGATCGCTGCACTTGTTGGAGTTACAATTGTTTTTCGACGCCCTTGTGTCAGCGAGAAAAGACTTCGCAAGCGCAGTTCTTTGTGATTTTATAGATAGATCCATAAATGGGATTTAACAAATACGTAAAAATTTTATCGAAAATTCGAACACTTTTATAATCTGACTTCCAATACTATTTTCGAATTGGTTAGAAGAGCAACGAGTTTTTAGTTAGTATAGTAATCTCTATGAACCATTTATTCGAATAGAAATTGAATTAGACTGAAATAGACTAAATTAGACGATACACTTCAGAAATGTGTAGAGCCATCTAAATGATTAACTTAAGATTCGTAAAATAATGTAAAAAAAAATAGAAAATCTGTTTAATTGTTTGAATTTATAATATTTAAAAAATGTGTTAAATAATCCCCGTGTACTTCCAATAAATCTTCTTTTGCACGACAGACGATTGCTATTATAAATATTAAATTTTTTTGTATACATTGCATAAAATATCATCACATTCATTTTTCTGTTTTTATAGAATGGTTACGTTATTCTACGTGAATATATTTATTTAATACATTTTTCTTATCTAATTTCAATAAAAGATACATAGGTATTATTTCCCTTGACACGAGCAAAAGGTTTTGTAATTTATGCTGCATCTCAATTTTTATAGCAGATAAATTCAAAGTATAGAAAAGATAACAGAGATGATTTTCCATGAAATCTTTTCAGAAATGATTAAGATTCTCATCTGATTTGCATTTTCTGAAGTATCAATCATATATATAAATTTAAAAATAACCATAAATACAAATCAAAAAATGACTTTGTCATATAATCGGATCGTTATACAAACACATAAAAATTATGAAACTCCATCATTTCTTTGTCTGCAATGTTTTTTTCCACAATGATTTATTGGAATCATTAGGGACGCTTTCTTCCTAATGCTTTGTGACCATCCGGGTGATGCATTGAAGTATCCTCTTCCGTTTCGCGGCAGCAAACCACTTGTCGCATATAAATATAGTTTCGACTATCTGAGGACAAAGCGAGAGCTCCTTGTAATTAATGGCATCCGTACGATTTAACTGACCATTAATAATTTGTCTCTCGGACGATGAGGTAAGTCCAAGAGAGTATCTGCGGTTTGGCTGGGAGATGACAAAAGACAAAAAAAAAGCACTATTAATGCGCGACTGATACGATCACATCTATCCGAACTCGATTGCTAGGTGTAGTTTTTCTTTTGAATAAATATTGATTTTTTGAAAGTGAGACATAAATGATTGAGTTATCTAAACTAATATTACTATATTGATTTTTTTGTAACTTTATAAATTAGTAGTATAATTATTAAAGCAGTTTATATTTCATGTTAGTGATTTTATATCCGCTTATTATTACATCATATTTAAAAATGTTATGGTATATGGTACGCGGTTATACCTTGAGGACAATTTTGCATTACGTGCTAAAGCTAGGCGCTAGTAAATAAAAGTCCGCATTTTTGCAATTTCGGGCAGGAAACTGATAGAGCG
Organism: Megastigmus stigmatizans; assembly: GCA_900490015.1. Lineage (NCBI taxonomy): Eukaryota > Metazoa > Arthropoda > Insecta > Hymenoptera > Megastigmidae > Megastigmus > Megastigmus stigmatizans. The sequence continues at coordinate 14,499 of UELV01092053.1, forward strand.
TCAAGCGGAAAAGTTCAGCTTGGCTAGGCGTGAAATTCTAGAAATATCTCCGCGGATTTTCTGAGCGCACGTGCCGCAGCAAAGTCGGCTAATAAATCACGGGACATAATTATGACATTATGGCGAATATACCCGCTAGAGAGTGTGGACATTATATGCCGGTCTCGGGAGTGCCAGACCATTGCCAACTGTTCGTACAATGGGGTCGTAAAAAAAATTAGAATCAATTTAACGCTGATCTCTTTTTTTTCTTCTTCTTTTCAGATTCACGAACATATGACCAGGGAGGAGATGCTGTCGGTGTTCCACGCGGGCCACGAATCCGGTAAGGCCTGCAGTGCTTTTTTTTTCTGTTGATAAACAAACCAGATCTGAATTCAATGCCTTTTGATTCCTTCGGTCAGCGTGCATATATAGACATTTCGCATAAATTAAATTAACCATTTTTGACTCTGACTTTGCTTTCGCTGTCTTGATAAAAAAATAGATAATTAATTGAATTGTGATGATGGATGGGTTTTTAAGGATATGCTACACAATAATTTTATTAGTTCAACGTTGAGAATACTGATTTGTTTGCACCATGAAAAATAATTGTTAGCATATTATTATTTCCCTTTCTTACTCGATTAATATTTAATGTAAAAAAACTATGGGCCGTAAATGGCGTGTTGCACAACGCTATAAAACTATGAGGACCTCTTATCTCTAAAAATTATCCAGACATATTGAGCTAGAAAAGCTAAACGCCAGCGCGAAATCAATGCACTAAAACCGATTGACAGAACCGAGGTACTCTCCTCTTGATCGCGGCCGCCGCGTTCACATAATCTGCTTTATGCTCGGCCTTTTCTTTCCTATAAACTTTCTGCGTATAATAGCCGTCCTATCCGCCAGCTGTTGCATCATTGCACGCAGGCAAAAAGCGCACACAGGAGAAAGACTCGCGACGTACTTAAATATATACGAAGTGTAAAGGCAGGAGGAGAGAAAGGACGAGAGGGAAGAAAGAGGAAGAAAGATAGGAAGCAGTGGAAGCAGCAGCAGGAGCAGGAGCAGGAGCAGGAGCGCATGACAGGGTCATCGGCTACGTGACTCAGACGTGGCTTGTAATATATGATAGCGAAGGGATCCCTCTCTCTCTCCCGCGCGCAAGTAAAGAGAGAGAGAGAGAGAGAGAGAGGGAACGAGCGGACGCGCCAGCTAACGTTTCACGATCCTACATTTTTCACGTTCGCGAGAGAGGAGAGCGAGAGCGCGAGCGACCGGTTAAATCCTTATTTATCGCCGTGAATCACCGACATGAATATTTTAGTGAAAAACGTCACGCATGCGCGTTAGCGCGTATTTTTTCTTTTCACGAGACATGATCAGACCTATCGCGTCTAGAACGTCCTTCTCTTATATACGTATATATATATACCTCTTCCGTACTGTCCCCAACTTTTCCAATGGCACCCGCGACGGATCTCGGGTCTTTGAGTGAATTTCACATATAGATGATCGCGAAAAGTTCAAGATTGTTTACAATATATGAGAATTGTAAGACTTTGGGACACCAATATGTAGAGATATTGATTTTGTTGACTTCAGCTGGCTCGGAATTAATTATACCTGAAATTTAAGTAATCGAATTCCCGTCTTAGCTACTTTTCTAAACTAATAATTCGTCTAATTCAGCAGAAACGGTTGTATAATGTAGCTATTTGCGTGACAGCCTAGTTTACAACTTAACAGTAATATTAAAGTAACTGTGCTTATCATTTTTTAGAATTCTTTACGACAAATTTTTTTTTAGCAATTCAACCGTGTTCGCTGATTGCACTTTTGCGACCATTTTCAAGGGATAATGGCTGTTTGTATATCGTGCAATCACTACTGGAACTAGCGCGGGCTAGGATATATCGCATGATTCGAACAGTATCGTTTCCTCACATTGAAAATTGAAGTGTTGTAATGCTTAGTCACAAAGCCGTCTCCGCTGAAGATTTTTTTATTAGCGTTTTTATTTCGCATCGTTAAATTTTTAGTACACCTGCGTGGCTATTTGTTTTTATTTGCTTTCAGGCTTTGTGACAAAAAAATACGTCTAATAAAAGTCACCTTACTTATACCTTAACGCGTTCGCGGAAAGAATCTATTTTCGTGAATGTCACGATACTATCTGAGAATATTTATTGGGGAATATGAACAGTTTTATCAAACCAATCCAATAAATTAAGTATCCTAATGAATCTATCATGTTGCGTAATAAATTGATTTTTATCCTTATCCATATATAAGTGTTACACAGGCAACGATTCATTTAACGTTTTTTTAATTTTGTTTGCTCTTTGATGGGTAAAAACAATTTGTATATAACATTTAAAAATTAAATACTATTAACTGCGACATATTAGAGATGTCGTATTAACTTAAAAATAGTGTAGTTCAAGCGTGATCATAAATATTCTTTTTATCTTATACGAAGCTGCTAGATCTGACTAAGGATTTTATCACGCTTGTTTACAATTAAAACCTAAAATGATAATTTAATTAGCTTGATACTAGAATATATGATCTAAAAATATTACCAATTTATTAATTAACTTTAATAAACTAGTTTTATATATATAAACTTTGAAAGCTTTATTATTCATTATTTACATTTTTATACCTTTTTGCACACCAGGATGAGCTGTAAAAATATATCAATTTTTATCAATCGGCCGTTTAAAAGATAGACTCACATAACTGTAAATTAATGTTTTCGTGGAATTACAGAATTGAATATCAATTATCCTGTTTAAATAAATTATATTATGGTATATATTGACAAAATATTATAATATAAATGTATACATCAAATAGATGCAGATTGTAACAGTAAAAAAATTATTGGTAGCTGAAAAAAAATTCTATATGAATTATTGCGCTTCTGTAACTTTGCATCTTTCTGAAAATTTTCGCATTTTTTGCATCTCTTAATAAGAATATTCGTAAATATAAAAGCTCGTCTTTTAACGAGTCTCGTCTCGTCTCCCCGAAGTACCCACTAAAAAAACTCGTCTCTCAAAGTAATATATATATCCATTTCCGTGGACAGTGCGACGCTTACGCGGCTCGTTTAATATAAAATATAAATAGCACTACGAGTGACTTGTATCCCATGATTGAAGTATGTCCGGAGACGGCCAACTCTTTATATGTCTGCATTTATTTCCATTTGCAGTTCCAGCATACGAGGTGGTGCCGGTACTGCACTCCGTGCACAGGAGAAGCCCGGAAGTCAGGCAAGAGGTGCTCCTAAAGGCCTTCGGTAAGGACTACAATTTGTCCTTGAAGCCGAATGACGGACTCTGGACGGGGAACCAACTGGCCATGTGGACCGTTGACCGAAACGAGTCGCATCTCGGCGGTCTGCATTACGAGAGGATTCCGGAAGTAAGTTGCTCGGAATTATTCCCATACCGATCTTTTTCCGACTTTTTTTCCCTCGGTCTTCGCATTCCCTCATAGTCGCATCGAGGATTCCTCGCGCGCGTTTCCTCACGTCCCATCACAGCTTAATGCCATTAGACGCGGCTGCGAGCGCGGAACAAATATTATTAAATATTAATCGTCTTTTGTATTTGATCGAGGTTAAGACATTATTGCGCGTCGAGCTTGCGGTATTATCGTTACCAAAGTATTAGATTGCAAATGTCAAATGACATTGCTTTGTAACAGTAATTAAACAACATGACAAAAGCAGCGAAACATTTGATACGAAGTTTCGAAGAGTCTTTCTTGCAACAATGAACTGCAACATCTTGCACGTAATTAGAGGCTGTAAAGGCGAAATCTTTTTCTAATTTTGCGACATCCATCGACTGTGCTCTAAATTTGCTTTACTACTTTTTAAAAACTAGCTACGTGCGGTTGTAATAATTATTACTATTATCCTCACTTCCAAAGCCTTTAATAAGTTTGAAAGTGTAAAATATTCTTTAAAAGCTCAAGTTTTTTTTTATTAAAGTGTAGAAAATATAGTCAAATGAACTTGGATTTAAATTATCCCTTATAAACAAAATATTATAATATACGAGCAATAAATTTTCAAGGAAAAAAAATATGTTTTGTGTATCAAGTAATAGTATAAGTAATTGATTTTATCAGCTAACAATGTAAATTTTCAGTTTTTCTCTTAATTATACGCTTACTTTTTTTAACGGCAAGAAAATCATGGTAATATGCATGTCAGCTTGATTGCGTACTGAAAGTGTGTAATAGGTTTGCTGTAATTCTAAGTGATGCTTTTAATTAAAAAATACCTTAGATTTTAGTATACACTTGAGTTAAAAAGTCAGACGGAGTGTTTTACTTTGGCGGTTCGTCTCTCATTCTATATTTTTTGTTCACCTACAATTTTACTTTAAAAATGTCTCTTGGTTATCTACATTTTTTCTATAATTACACCAATGTCTGAACATGCATAAAGCACTCATTACTTTTTTGCTCACTTTTACAAAATACTGCACAATTGTTTCGGTTATATACAGATGAGCGTGTTAAACGCTTGGAAACGGAGTAGAAATAGCTAATACGGAATGCCAAGGTTAAAACTCAAGATGGACGGTCGTGGGTAACGTTTTAAATATGGAAATGAATTTTAATTGGTTTGGTAACCGATAATAAAGATCCTAATTTATTGAAGTAAACAGCGCGTGACTTTATACATTCTCATTACGATTCGTAATAATTATGTAATTACATATTTCTCGAACATCCTTTATCGATCGACAAACATTTTTTTTGCAAGTCTTCGCTGCCTAAGCAGTAGTTGTTACTTAAATCATCTTAGCATTTGAAAATATTAGCGTTAAATTATACATAATCTCTTCTGAAATTATGCATATGCGAAAAGTCTTAACCTCATAAATAGCCTCCACCGCGGAGAAGATTTGATTGTGACTTAAAGTTTTGAATTATTCCGCTCTCGACGCGTCAGATTTAACAAGTTCAATACTTTCAAACTAATTAGCCTTGCGGAAAGAATATAATACATACATCTACGTTAAACATTTATGCAAAATAGAAGTGAACGTTCTTTGCATTTTCCGCCGTTTTAATAAATGCGTTGTTAATTGCATGTAGTGAAAATTATCACCGCGACATTTTTAAAAACTAAGATAAGTTTAATTTTATAAATATAAAATATTATGCCAAAATATTTAGATACTAATTCAACAGTAATTATTCTATAAAGTCAACTATATTTGTAAAAAGTTGCTAACGCGATCATCATATACTTAGATGAAAACAAAAAAAACTGAGGAGAAATCCAATATTGCATTTACTCCGCTTTTTTGTGCATGCAATCGCTTTTTAATAAAAAACGCCCTTTGTGTACATTAGTATGTATACGCAATTTACAACGCTTATCTACAAAGTATATGTAAACCTTGACCAACTCTACCCTTATTTCTTCATTGAGCTAGAAAAAAAAAAAACAATGGTTTATATTTGTGCGTTTAATTTTTCACGAACAAACGAGTCGGTCGGCGCAGTTCGCGTCACGGTCAATACACGCACCAAGTCGTTTTATTATAAAAATAAAAAGCGAACAAAGCAATGGTTATTGTTATAGACGCTAGTCCGAAATATCGGCCTTATACGAACCAGATTCACACCGTCATCCGATTATTTCCACCGCGGTTGCGTTATCGCGTCTTTTTTACCCCCGACTACTGCACGAATGCAATCCGAGCGAAACTATAATAACGCTCCTCCCAGTTCTGCGGGGCTCGCTGCGCAGATTTTTAATTCTTCCATTCTGTTCGACAGGAAAGCAGCTACATCGGCGATATCTACCAGGATACGCAGAACATGGCTTCCATTCTGTTGCATCGGGACGCCAGTGGGAAAGTGCTCGTTGTAAGTAGCTAAAGCCGCCGCCGCAGAGCCTTCTTTCTTAACAGTCCCCGGCTCTTTCGTCAGTCTTTAACTCCTAGCCAACTATATATATATATTATTACAAAGTATACACACACACATATACACAGCGACGAGGCATACACATACACCATACGCGTAGCGTTTCGTCAATCTCCTCCCGACCAGATAGACCTACTATTTTCGGGCGTCATAATTACCCATTTTGCCCCCTCACCTCTCTCTCTCACTCTCTCTCTCTCTCCCTCTCTCTCTTTTTTTTCTCTCTCGGCGAAACAATTAAGCTGCGCGAGGTGGTGAAAAAGAAACGAGACGAACAGAGCAGCTAAAGCAAATAGACGGAGTAGCAGTGGCCGGGCAACAACGTCACGCATCGCCTCGCTTACCGTAGCGTTTTGTCATCCTTTCGCCGCAATTGGGGGGCGAAAACCACCTCATCTTAATTGCCAATTGCCAGCCGTTTTTGCTGCTCGAGAGAGATAGAGAGAGAGAGAGAGAGAGAGACAGAGAAAGAGCTCTGCAGCTGAGATCTGCAACGGCGAGCGTCCGGCCGCTCCATTATACATATATACCGATCATTTTAAATTCGGAGGCGCACGGGAGATTGAGCGAGATAAATATTGCCGCGAATCGGGTTATATAGGCAGTATAAAGGAGGGAGGTTCTCGGTTCTCATAATTTGTTGGATTAAGGTGTGTTGCATAAGTGCGTCTGCCTTGTGCTCGATTCGAGGAAGTCGCTGCGCGAGCGCTGCGGGGTTTCGCGCTTGCCCAAGAGATTTCCGCTGCTTGCTTTATTTGTCAATTTTCAACGCCGTATAGAAACGTCATTTTAATATTGCCTTTATATGTCTACATGTATATACGCGTGTCGCGCGGACAGCCGAGTCAACGTCTATATATATATCCAGGATAAGCGAGAGAGAGTGGGTTTTCCTTTGACAACGCGCGTACACTTAGTATAAAAGTGGCGTAGCCCAAGAGATAAAGAAATCTCGATGCTTTTGAAGCGCAGATTAGCCGCTGTTGGGAGACTAAAGCACTTTGTTTGATACTTTTTTTGGAATGTTGCACAATCATATCAAACAGATATGATTTTCACCGAAATTTGAAATCAATTAGGAACATTTTAGCTTTCTTCGTGCAATGTGTCTTGAAATATACGTTTTGCAGAAATACAGAATTGTCAATTATACATCTAAGAATTGTCAATCATATCAACCCATTGAACTTAATAATAATAAAAATAATGAATAAACATCTTATAAATAAATACAAGAAGAAACATGCTTCCATCTGTGACTACGTGTATCAAAGCAATATTTAGTATGCCTGCATCAGCTATAAGCATTACGTATTCATTATCGAATCTCGTAAATAATCTATCTAGTAAAATCTATGACCGCACATTAGAATCGAAAGCAGCATATGCAGCATTTATATAAAATCCCAGCAAAGAAGATAAGAAAAAACTGGAGCGGTTATCGTTTTAAGCACGTAGTTCGACGCTTCGCCGCCAATTTTCGCAACCTCTTCGCTGATCTCTATTCCTTATTTCTCTTTGTCGAGCTTGATAAGGAGACAATGGGGTTTGCGAAATCCCACGTGTAATATTTACATGAGTTGCGGAGAGCATTATTGCTTTTTTTTTAGATTTCGCTCGCGCGGCGGGTCACCGCGATAAAAATCACTCACGCTTATTTCTCAAGACGAAGCAAAGAGTATAGAAGGGGAAACAAAAAAACCTTTGTTCCGCAGGAAAGATTTGATAAATTAGGCAAATAAACGTTCGCGAGATGAGTGTCAAGAGGTGTAAAATAAATACGTCAGACCTACGTGGAAACGAATGCAACAGCTGCTTGGCTGTCCGCGTATAAAAATATGGAGTTAAAGTGAGATATTCCATTTCGTACATAGGTGCAGAATCAGAAATCGAGACTGAGCAGCTACAAGCAAACTATAGATAAGTAATTAAAAACTCGAAGCGCTAAGAGGTCTTTGATCTTTCGATACTTTGGAGGATCTCATTTTATCGCCGCGTGGTCTGATGTGTGTCCGATTTCGGGGGAACTGGAAACTATACGCCGATATCCCCAAGAGATATATAATTCCAATGTAAAGGTCGCTGAATATGTTTCAACGTCGCGGTGGTAATAAATTTGTCGCTGCTCAATCAATTACGGCGCGCAATCAACGTCATCGACTATATAGCGCGCGTGTAATCTCCAAAGTTCATCGATAAAAACAAACACAGAAACCGCGGAAAATCCAGTTTTGTCCGTATACACGCGTGTGATATTTAGCCGATTGCCGCGCGCTCATTATAAGGTATACATGCCTTATGAAGATCGGCTCGAGCTAACGAAAGACGCGGAAATGAATATTTCGGCTTATAATCCAATAGCATAACGCGCCACTGTAGGATTTCGACAGAGCACGCGCGGCTTTCTAGGAAAGTGCGTTCGTGCGCGGTGTCGAAAAGTTAAGCGGTATACAGCGCGGGTCGGTTACCAACTATCGCTAATTTGAGTCGCCCAATTAAAGTGAATTATTGCATATACATGAGAAAGATAGTCGTTGATCAGCGAGTTATTTACGAGATTACGCGCTCTCAAACTTTACGTTATACCTATATGCGAAGATGAGGCCGTGCGATCTATTTGGGTCGCGCGCGCGCGCGATACTTACATAAGCGCGCCCGTAAAAAGCCTTGTTCTGTCTGAGTGCACCCGCGGCTCGACCCAGCCATTCCTGACCTTTTGCTTTCACTCTCGCCATAGTCTCTCGCCTTGCGCGCCTCAATCTGCCTGATGCATCTGCCTCGTGCAAGTAGAGAGAACCCGCTGAGACGCTCGTCTTTCTCATATAATAACTCAGCGTAGCCTGAAACAAACGAAAATCTCCGGGAATAATAAGTCGATGCTCAAATTACGCGCAGCAAGCAAAATTCATAATCGTGCAAGTATACGGCTATACACATTCAAATACACTCCTAGCCAATTTCTATTTGCTCTTCAACTTTTTGGCTAAAAAATTCTTTTAGCTTTGAAAAAAAAAACAATGTATTATTTCTTAGGTGCCAAATGTATATATAAATCCAGCTAAAATGAATGTTATGCACAAAATAAAATAAGTCTGTTTGCACTTTGACAAATTGAATTAGTTTAAACCTCGATACTGACTTTATAATTGAAAGAAATGTTTTATTGTACAACAGTTGTGACGTAATCGCCCTTCATCGTGAACTCATCGTGAATCTATTATCGTAAAAATTTTTTAAATACTAACTTTGCTAAAAAAGAAAAAGGATCAGTGGCTAAATAGGAGATTTTAATAATCGTTTGAATTTAGGACGGAAATATTGGTCCGGATTTGGTAATTCGGCCGCTTCCCGAGCGCTTGATCAAGGAAGTCGTAAGTAAAAGGCGGGATCTGGATGAGCCGCATTTACTGCCAAATGTAACGAGGACAAAACGGAGCAGCCTCGAGCATACGAGCCACCACGTCGTGTACAAAAGGACGATGCGGCTGATGGACGACGAATACAGCGACTTCGGTAAGTAGCTGACTAAAATTTTCAAAATCACTGCGGTATTTAAAAAAACTAGAAATGATATCTTCGTAATAAGGATGTGCGGAATATAAGGTGATGGAATATATCTTTAAAAGAACTGTATGAAGAATATTTGTTTTTCTATTTCTATGTCCTGGTAAAAAATAAACAATTAAATACGTGTAGAAGCGACAAAACTGGTGTTCTCTCATAAGAGAAGAGGCGCAAGCGGGAGAAATAATAAATAACAATTTTGAATAACTTTTTTTTATTGAACTTTTAAATTAAATATAAAACAACTTTTATATATCCGTTCGCTTTGAGTTCTCGAGCCAGAATAAAGAATTGTTTTTAAAATAAAAAGTCGTGAAAGGTGTTGCTACGGTGATAGTTATTCCTATGTTTTTAAAATAAAAGCCTCGCTCTCTCAGCGTTCGCCAAAACGTCCACGGATCTGCCTCTACGCTTACCATGACGTGGTCTTTCTATCGATCTATATTATCGATAGAAAGACAGCTGCGGCCCCGGATAGGTGGCAACACCTCCGTGCTCGCGGCAAAAGAACGATAAATCTCTACATTTATCGTTCTTATAAGAGAGCGTTAATTTATCAAGATTTTAATTATTTTGATATATAGGCGCAAAGCGGACGGATTAACATGATCGGGAACAACTGGATTGCCTAATTATACAATTTATATATGTATTTTGAATTTTGCTTACGCCCACGCGGATATTTTGCAAATCATAGTTTCACTTCCTTCCAAAAATGAACATGAAAACTTGCTTTATGTCCGAAAATAAGGTCGCTGTAAACGTATTGTTCGCGTACTTTTTGTCATTGAAAATCAAATTTCTGAAGCGTGAACTATTTTACGCTTCGTTGATGCGACAAATGTATGCATTAGAAAAGAGGAACAAAAACAAAACGAAAACGAAACAGGTACTCATTATTACAATACTTTCACTGTGCTGAAATCACTTTGAATTTTCAAATGACACGAATCATATTCGTTGTCTAACTTGTATACATCGAAGCGATTTTGTGATTTTAATTATTCATATCTTTTTGGCTCATTCTGGGCGGAAGTGCATTGTGTACTTTTGTAATGCCTCGAGGTATTCTTTGAATATCTTAAGTAAATTTATTCTTTATCATTTTCTGGAAACAACATTCCTTGTAGCGCTTGGCGTAATTCTCCATAATTTTCATTCATTTTCATTCTTTTACGCATGCAACTATGACTTTTTAGTAAAGTATTAAAGTTAAATTAAATTTTCTAATGGTCAATATTGAAATGGAATAGAATAACTGTCATAGATAAATAAGAATTGCATTAAATTTTCATTAATAATATATTTTCTACTTAGCTTTAAAAAAGTTAATTGCGGATATAATAAAATCATAAATATGTATAGTAGCTTTAAACGAATACTAACCATGAAGTAAGATTGAAAGTTATTCTGAATGTGGTATAGATAAGATTTGATTTATTTGTTTCTCATATTATACTGAAATATGGGAAAGCAAGTCAAATCATATTCTGAAATTATGCAAATGGATAATAAATTTAAAAACAAATCAATTTATGTTTAAGCGTTCATGGAGCCGGATCACCTATCCAAGAGGTTCAGATCAAAGAGATCAGTTAGCAATAGGTCGAAGAGAGAAGCGCCATACGTAATTTATCCCGAAATTCTCTGCATCGTCGATTATGATGGATACAGGTGAGGGAACAGTTTTAGCATCTTTCTTCACAGTTTGTTATTCAAAGTGCTACACGGCTTAATGCAAGTTGTTAGCATGCCTTGCCATTATGACTCTGCGATATATACCTGCATTAGCGGGCTTAAAAGTGCGTCGCGAATGACGCCAATCTGGCTTTGAGATCGCTTTCTCGGTATAGGTAGACTATAAGCGCATTAGAGTCTCATTGATTATTCCCGGGACAACAATGCCACTCCCGCGAATTCGAAACTTGCAACAATGGATACTTTGGCTTTATAAAATCCCTCTTTGAATTTCCCTTGAGGTGTAACCTTGATATTGAGAAGTTTGTGAAGTTTATCGTTCTATATAAGAATATATAATCTTGATATATTTTCAATGCCAGTTCAAACTTGAAAGTTAGTTAGATTTAAGTGATTTAAATATTATTCTTATATCAATATTAATAATATTATGTATACACTATATTTAATTAATTACTAGATGTGGGCTAATTTTGTCCTTGACGGTAAATAAGGGTACCATAATTTAAGATTATTCATTAGGATTTACGCTCCTATTTAGTTGATAATATGACAGTAGGCATAGAAAGTATAAGATCAGCTTTATCAATGTCACCGATAATCAGGTTCATGCCAAGAATTTGGGAGTGCCTGCATTTGATATAGCATCACGTCACTCTTTGTCTTTCACCGGTCGTTTATCCGGTCGCGAGCGATTCGCAGAATAATTCATATATATAAATCGCACGCGCCATTGTATAGTTGAGATGTGAATTGCATCGCTAGCGCTTTCCGCGGAATTATTGAGGGTGCCCTAATGAGACTTTATGATCATTATTTTCTTAGAGGAATCGGACTGCGTCAACGCGTTCTTCATTTCTTCTATTTATCTTTGTCCTCCACAGATTGCACGGCGGCGATAATGTACAGATCAAACGATATTTTGTGTCATTCTGGAACGGAGTGGATCTTAGGTACAAGCTGCTAAAAGGCCCCAAGATACGCATTAGTATCGCGGGTATCATCATCTCGCGCGTGAGTAAACACCGATAACTGACTTTCATGCGAAATCCACATTGAAAATTGGAAAATAATTTCTGTTTTTGCAATATTTTAGATTTTCTTTCATCATATTAATGTATACGTGCTTTATTACTTCAGTAAATTTATGATTCTTAAGTTTGTACAAAATATTAATAACGCTGAAAATCCTTTTTTGGAATGGCATTTTTGTTTATAATATATATTGCATTTTTTTTATTATTAACATAACAAAATAGAAAGTTTGTGGAATGCACTCAAAGTATTCAAATTAAGTTGTAATATAATATGAATAGGTCTTGACCTTAATACTTATCAAACATATATCAAATTTCACTATAAATTTAATATTTTTTCCAAACACAAATATTCGTAATTTATTGTTATTAAAAAGCATAAAAAGAATGTCGGGTTTTATTAAAAAATGTATTCTTTTAGGGAAGAGACGCCACGCCATACTTAGAAAGAAACCGCGTGGGACGAGATGCAATCGATTCGGCAGCTGCGCTGACCGACATGGGCAAATATCTATTTCGAGAAAGAAGACTTCCGGTTTACGACATTGCCGTCGCTGTTACAAAGTAAGCGTGTCTTATTTCACTGCGATTGATGTTTTTTATATTTTCCCTCGAGTCGTAAAATTCAAATTTAGCACTATATTTACTTTTACTTTTTGATGTATATTCATTCAAATTCTACATTACATATCACTACTTTTTTTGTACAAAGATGAATTCACTATGAAAATTTCATTCACTTTATTACTATTGCTGAAGTATTAAATAACATTCTAATTGTCTTTTATATATCCTCTAGATATTTTCTTGTATTTCATATCTATGCAAATGATTAGTTTCTATATTTGTTTTAATATAAATTTTTCACCAATAAATAAAAAAATGTTAATATTTGCATTAGAATATTTTCTGTCCAAGAAAGAAGACTATTAGACAGTTATAAATTTCCAATCGTAAACAGCACATGAGCTTTTTTTATTCTCACTTTTAATTTTTAATCAATCTATATCGTCGAAACTCACGAAACAAAAGAGTACATATAGCAACATATTGAATCATATGTATAACTGTCGTTAATAGTACAGTAATGCAGGTACTTTTATAGCCCTTTTCTTGATGCACTGTGATGACTTCATACTGTCCATGTTTTTTTATTTCGTAAAACAGGTATGATATGTGCCGTCGTAGGAAAGGCGGCCGCTGCACTAAGGGAACTGCCGGTATGGTTTATTACATAGCGATCATGCTTTCCAATTGTTTTACATTTTTTTTTCTAAAAACGTACGTTGTTTGTGTGTGTGTGTGTGTGTGTGTGCGTGCATATGTATTGTTGGTTTTGTTGACAACCCTTACCTAGTGTGGATCGATTGCACTCATATTGTACATAGCAATCCTGTAATCCATTTTTATGTAATACGGTAATGTTTAGTTTTGTGAACTGTGAAATTGGGTCGGTGGAAATGGAAATCGAGCGATTTTCATTTAAATACGAGACAAACGGCTTTGCGCGTCATCAAGTAAATTTTCCTTTCTTTTAGCCGACTTTTCTCCTGTGTTCTACATAGCAAAAAAGTGAACAAATGAAAACGTAGGGTCGAGTCCAAATAATGAAAATCGCTTTTCTCGGAGTAGAATATTGTGAAGTCGAATCACGCGTTGTGAAAGCCTCGCGTGCATCCATTAGTATGTCGTACATGCTTGTACGACGAAAAAGAACAAGACATTGTCGTTTGCTCTTAGTTCTCAATGCATTTGATTGTCTTGATTGTTGTAGATTAGGTTACTACAACCGTTGCATTTTTATGTTTAGATCCAGAAAGTGAGTCAATATATCTGTATTTTATCCAACTCATTATATATCCTTTTGAAATTATAATTAAATTACATCTATACTTATTTTTATTCAAAGTTTGTCAATAGAATTTAATGTTTATAAAAAAATATTGTTTTTAAATCAACAAAATCAAAACGAATCAACTAACATTTTTCATATTTTCGCAAATAAATATTTTATAAAATACAAGACTTGTCAAAAATATATGTACGAGTGACTTTCACAGCGCGTCATTTCCTTCTTTTAGAAAAAGCATGCAATGGGTCTGCAAAACAAACTTTGCAGGTCGCGGGAAATAGTTTAGTTAAAAGGTCAAAGCAAGAAGCGCAGGCAACACGCGACTAATCAACGTGACCTAAGGGTCTATTGGGCTTTTAAAGTCAAAATTTAAAGCGCGTCCGCACCTTCGAACGGTTTTGGTTGCACTACCGTAGCCTTTTCCAATCCCACTATATATATATGTATTTAGCTCAAGTGCTGCCTGTGCCTCGCTTGCTCCTGCATTTTACGCTTTAGTAGGACGTAAAACAGTGTAGTAAAATGGTGCATAATCGTAACGAAAATGTCCGTTTTAAACACTCCTTCGTTCCCCCCCCCCCCT